>MU913524.1:3748-15292 GCA_036418165.1 Cooperia oncophora | reverse complement strand
TTTCTGCAAATCCCACACTCCTGCATATTCCACGGTTTTTGAAATCGATAGACATATTTTCTTTTTCTGCAAGTTCCGCGGTTCTCCCAATTCCGCAGGTCTGCAAATTCCGCAGTTCTGCACATTCCGTGGTTCTGCATTTCTGCATCATGTATGAACGCGGCCTATGTACAGAACATTTCAAAGTGATTCGTATAACATGCTACAATGCAAAGGCCGCGACGCGGCCGCCGTTACTCGGCTCCATTCGGTCGCCATCTATGTTTAGTAGCGTGTGTCAAAGTTACGGCTGATTTTGTTTTGTTTTTCCTTTTTCCTGACAGATAGATATTCATAGTGGCTTTAGTATGATTAATGGTGAGTCCTGCTTCCAAAATTATCAGTGATCACCCTTGGTGGAAAAATAATTGGTCCAGGCATGTGTCCTTAGTTTGTACATTTGAAAAGCGTTTGGCTTTTCCTTAGTTAGCCTTGTTTTTATTCACGTAAAAATATGAGCGTGAAAACATGTGGAGGTACCAGAAGGTTTCATTGCAGTAGACTTCGAAGAGACACGAAGGAATCTTTGGAGTTTTTGCTACCACACCTTTTGGTGCCTCTGGTGCCTATTTATATTTCACATTTAGATTCTAGTGAGGCTCCGGAACAGCACATTACTACGATATTCAACTTTTTTTATATTTTTTGGGATATCTAGGCGTTGTGGAAACTTCTTCGGGTGTTTTTGCCGTTTGTGAATTGATGTCTTCCTCGCTAACAGGATTTTTGTTACTCAGCTACCTCCATTGGACGTTGTATTTTGTTCTTAAGATCTCCCATGCTTACATTCAGAGCTTCAATCACATTCGTACCTTGTTCAGGATGGGAGAATACATTCCTCGATTTGAACAGCGTGAGGGTGACCAGCGAGGCTATGGGCCACAACGTCTCCCGACATTGGGAGCTGTACCAGTGCTCAATGAGAAAGGACAACTTGTTATGCAGAAAGTCAAAGTGCAGCGATATATTGCGGGAAAATTGTGAGTTCACTTCACTTTTGCTTTTTTGCTCATAAGTATGAGCAGTTTTGTTCCAGCCTACATTCCATTGGGGGTTGAATGGTTCATATTTTAAGGCCAACCTTTTTCATATCACTTCTTTGGGAAGGAGCTAGCAAAGGTATACAGTCTGCTGTTATTCAAGAATGGGCAGCTGTTAATACTGAACAGCTGGTTGTATTGGGTACAAAACTAGGAACGACTCACAGACTGTTTGTGACGACGTTTGTGGAGTAGACTGTTTGTTATGGAGTCTACACCAACAGACACGTTTTCCAACACATGAAAAGAGACTTCGAGAGAAACTGCTCCTGGATTTTGTTCAGGCCTTTGAAACCGACACTCTTCCCGGTTCCTAGAAACACTGGCAGATTTTGAAGGCAGATCTGAAGTCAGCGTTATAAAATGCGCATGAGGGTATAGCTTTCGTCACTAATGATCACGTCGATCTAGGGTCATCCGTAATGAGAGAACAATGTACTTGGGTTCTCAGAAGCATCGGAATACGCCTAAACTAGAAAGATTCTGGACGGATCCCCGCAACGGAACGTTACGGATCCCCGCAACGGAACGGAGTTAACTAAGCGTTGATGCTATTGTCTTGTATGGTTAAGATTAAGACTAGAAAGACTGGTAGAAGCTGCTACTTTTTTGAGCTCTAACAAATCAGTATTACTGGAGTATCTGGATGAGGTTACACATTAAAAAGTACTCTTCGTTTTTCTCGTTGTGCCGTTTTTTCGACTTTGAGTACTGCTCTACATCTTTCAGACCAAACTATGCAAAGGACGATGGGACCGACTCTGAAGATGAAGTGAAAGAGGAGAAAAAGCGGCGGGAGAGCAGGTGATTATTGGATAAGTAACAATTTGCTTTCACTTAGTAGCGCCCGCAGTTTTTGCAGATTTGACAAAGAGGAGCGACCAAAAGAAAGACATAGACGGGAAAAAGACGAAGAGCGAGAACAGAGACGTCGTGATCGACATCGAGAAGAAAGCAGCCGGGTCATTGAAGAACCCGAGGTACGGTGCTGAACCAATCACTATCTTTACGGACGGAACTTTTTTTTATTGGAAACTATAGCATTGAGGATGTGTTACACAGTTTGAAAGGTTACTGCCGTAGTCGTTTAGATCATTGCAAAAGAAGAGTCTGATAGCGATACGGAAATCGCTGAGCAACGCCGGCAGCGTGCGCGCTTGAGAAGATTAGAGCTTGAGCAGCAACAGCAGCAGGAGGTAATAGCTTCACTAAACTAACTGTACGTGTCCTAAATTGCCCTGAGGAACGTCGCTTCGTTCAGGAAGAAGATGATATTGGAAGTGACGAAGAGGAATTCGAACGACGTCGGCAAATGATTCGAGAACGAGCCAAACAAAGGGAGTTCGAAGAACTGAAGGCGAAGGTTTGCACTAGTTTCCGTCGCTACGGTTTTTATTTTCCGCAAATTGCGTCATGACATAAATGCAGGAAGAAATCAAGGAGGAACTGGAAGATGAAGAAGAGGATGAAGAGGAATCTGAAGAAGAATCAAGTGATGAAGAGGAGGACGACACTTTGCCTCGATTAAAGCCAGTAAGAGTTTTGCAGTTTTTTTTTTGCTCCATCGCGTTGCCTGTTCACAGTCTGTGATCTGACGAATCAAGAAAAGAAATGCTTCTGCGGAAAAGTTAGGATTCACACTGACAAGCGAATCAGCGGACTGAGCGGGCGATTCCGGCACTTTTGCAAAGGGCTCAGATACGTATCGAGTGGGAGAATCAGCGCTTTGCCTTACCGAAACGCTAGCTCCGTCCGCTTTCCCATTCCTGTCTTGGGCGGCGGAATCGATATATCCGGCTTTTTTCGCATGGGCGCCAAATTCGCCGGTGTTTCGCCGAAGGGTTCGACGACTCTCCCTTTCGATACGTACTTATTGCTTTCCACCGTTTCTCCGATTCGGCAGAGTCGCAGACTGTGAACAGTACCTTAACATTGAATGTTGTGATGTTCTGTTCCATCACGGCAGATTTTTTCACTCCTTCCTCTGAGCATTATGCGATCCTAGGTATTTGTTCGCAAGAAGGATCGTGTCACATTGCTTGAAGCAGAAAAAGAAAAGCTGGCGCAGGAATTGCTCAAGAAGGAAGAGGAGAGGAAAAAAGAAGAACGAAAAAGAGATAGCATCAGGGTGTGCAAGCTATGTTTTTTGTCATTTCTGAATTTCACTTCAATTCTTTTTTTGTAGTTAGTGCAACAAGTGTTGCGCGAGGAAGATGAAATGGAAAAGCGAAAGAAAGAAGAAAATATCGAATTGGGTTCTGTACCCACCGATGATGAAAGTGAGAATGTTGCGTATGAAACGTGGAAGTTACGAGAAATGAAGCGATTGAAAAGGAACAGGTAAGTAAAGGCATCGGCATTAAGATTAAATGTTCTGTTTTTATGAGATCAGGTTCAGGCGATGTTTCAGCAAAAAAAAGAAGGTTTGAGTATTTAGAGTAGCAATAGAGAAATAGTTCCAAACTTTGGTCAAAATCTGGTCAGAATTTTGAAATTTTGAAACCGGGGGCAGCTCGATAATTAGTGCTGAGTGACGTCAGTATTATGACTAATGTTGTTATTATAGAGAGGAACGAGAACAGTTAGCAAAGGAGAAGGCTGAATTTGAGCGCGTTCATAATATGACAGAAGAAGAACGTTTGAAATATCTACGTGCGAATCCGAGAGTTATCACAAACCAGGTACTCCTTAATAACTCGTTTTTATTTTGTTTACTTTCCCTTCTGTTAAGTACTATGTTTTCTTAATTTTCCTCAGCATTTATTATATAGCTGCTTATTGTTTTCTTTTCAGGCCATCAAGGGCAAATACAAGTTCTTGCAAAAGTACTACCATCGTGGTGCGTATTACCTTGATGAGGAAGATGATGTGTATAAGAGGAACTTTGCCGAAGCCACGGCAGATGACGTATTCGATAAAACAGTGCTTCCTAAAGTCATGCAGGTCAGTTCATCTGTTAATAGTTTAGGCGCTAGGTCACCATGCGCCGATTGTCCGTACACTTATAGAACTGAATAACTTTTAAGTGAACAGGCAGGTGAAGAAGTCAGTAAAAGTATTTTTAACTTATTTTTGTATTAGTTCTAACTTCTACGGAGGGGATTTCTGGTACTTGTTTTACATTAAAGAATCTTCTCGATTCAGGTTAAAAACTTTGGAAAGGCTTCACGTACGAAATATACACATCTTACGAATGAAGACACAACAGACCATCAAGGTGTATGGGCTAGCGCTAATAACCTCAATGTCCAATTCTTCAACAAAAAAGCCGGTCAGTTCCTTGGATATCCTGCTTATACCTCATGTTAGGCTCTCGAAGCTTCTATTGGGATATTTTTCGAGTGCATTGAAGAACGCTTCGTTTTGCTCATTTTTTTGGTGATTGGCTCCCGTTTAATATTTGCATGTGCTTTCAGCTGGTGTTCGACCGGTCTTCGAAAGACCTGCGGCAAAGAAAAGGAAGACATAATTGTGTGTCGTTTTATTGTATAGTTGTTGTGTTTTACATCGTCAGTGATCCTCAGCGTTGTTGAAAATTGTAAAATATAATTTAAAGTCGTCTGCTATGCTGAATAAAAATGCTTATTGAAATGTTTTGTTGCTGAATAGGGTTGGTGCCCCATAAATTTTTCCGTCATTCAAACTCTTTATATTGTCTGACGAATCCGATTTTTTTTAGTTAATGGAGATGGAAGTGGACGGAGCGAATGCGTCAGCGGATCAGCGGCAGTCCGACGGAACTGGCGCTGCATCCGCAGTCAGTGCCGAAGGTGGTGTTACCAAGCCAACTGCTCAAGTTGCTCCAACTCCGATCCAGCCGCCTCCGCCATCTCAGCCCGGTTTGCCCAATTACTCACTCTTGATGACGTTGAATGGCCACCAGAAATCGGTTGCGTCGTTGAAATTTTCGCCTTGTGGGGCATACATCGCCTCTGCCTCGGCGGATACTACGGTACGTGTATGGTTTGTGAAGGATGGTAAACCAATGAAGACGTTAAACGGACACAAAATAGGCATCAACGATGTGGCATGGAGTCCGAACTCATTATTTCTGGCATCGGCTTCCGATGATAAGACGGTCCGAATTTGGGAGGTCGAAACAGGAAAGTGCATCAAGACGTTGAAAGGCCATACAAACTACGTTTTCTGCTGCGCTTACAATCCTCAATGTACGATGGTAGCGTCGGGATCGTTCGACGAAACCGTGCGAATTTGGGACTTGCGGACGGGCCTATGCACGAAGGTCCTACCTGCTCATGCTGATCCAGTCTCTGCGGTATCTTTCAATCGCGACGGTACCCTGCTTTGTTCGAGTTCGTATGATGGCCTGGTGAGGATTTGGGAGACAGCGAATGGACAGTGCGTGAAGACGTTGGTCGATGACGACAACCCACCTGTGGCGTTTGTGAAGTTTTCTCCCAACGGCAAATACATTCTGGCATCTACACTCGACAGCACGCTGAAATTGTGGGATTTCACAAAAGGTAAATGTTTGAAGACCTATACGGGACATGTGAACCAGAAGTACTGCATCTTCTCAAATTTCTCCGTAACTGGTGGCAAATGGATTGTGTCGGGCTCTGAGGACAAGAAGATCTACATCTGGAATCTGCAGACGAAGGAAGTGGTACAAACTATCGATTGCCAACAGGACGTCGTGCTGGCCACGGACTGCCATCCAACGCAGAACATCATCGCGTCATCTGGACTGGAGTCAGACTTCTCAATTCACTTGTGGAAAAGCGATTTTTGAATAGTATTTGCGCACATTGCTATTTTGTACACATATTTTCAGCATTTACTACCCTTACTATTTTACTCTAACTGGTAATACTTTGGCTATCACTGGAATTATAGCATAGCATATATACTGTAGGTCTGATCTCGCTTTTTCAAACTTGCTATGTATACTTGTCACATGGTGGTTAACTATTATGGATGAAGTTTGTGAAGGCTAGTTTATTCGTATGATCCACATCGAATCGATCGATTCTACAGAGTTATTTACTTTAAGGATTCAATGTTTTATGAGAAGCATGATCAATGAATAGAATCGTCAAAAAAGGTATGGGACGTATATGTGACAGAATGGTGTATTCGTAGGAAGTTAGTTGGAAATCGACGAATTTTCGTCGTCCCATTCGAAGTCAGCTTCATCGTCGACCAGTTTGCAGCATCGCTGAAGATATTCTTAATTCGTTGTGGACAGAGGTTACGAAGGCGCAGTTCGACGACGGGGGACATTTTGCACTTTCGTTGCTTCACTAGTTCTGGTTTACAAGTCTCACTCTGGTGAAACCTGTGAACTCTTGTGAAGCTGGAGCAAGCTCGTCAAGCCATCATGGTAAAACCTGTCAACTCGAGAAGAGGCTGTCTAGATGGGTCGACACGTCGATGGGAAGTATTGAAAGTGGAAAGTGCAAAATGTCCCTCCCCTCCCCGTCGCCGAACTGCCCGGTCATGAATATGGGGTGGGTCTCGATTCCAGGAGGAGTGTCCCATGCAGTCAACCGCCGAATGGAAATGCAGGCGCTAATAGCGCTGTGAGAGGGCACTCAAAGGGCCTATATGATAAACCAGATAGATGTGAGATGAGGACTTCCATAGGAGGCTTAGGCGCATCGGCGTGGGTGAAGCGGTCTGGAGTACGGTAATTCTGCTCGCTGGCCAATCCTAGAACTGAGCCAGTTCAGCTCTCCAAGCTTATTAGCGCCAAGGGAGCCTCGAACATTTCCGTCCCATCAAGCTTCAATAACCGACCGGCATGGGAATAAGGGTGTATTGCTAGGAGACCGGCCCCCTCCCCCCCCCTTATGTCCATATTCTCTGGAGGCCCGGGATTCTTCATTAACTTCAGAGTTAGGGATCACCTCAGCTTTTTCGAGACATGTGCTATAAAGTCAGGGTACGTCGTAGCTTGAGCATACCAAGCGAGGGGGTCGTATTCGGCCATTGGAAGGAGGGGGGTCTAATTAGCCTTATGAAAGAATGTTTTCGGTTGTTGTTTTTTCTCGGGTTCTCCTGTTCAGGTGCTGTATTTGCCTCCCCCTTTCGATAGCATTTTGGGAGGGGTGGGGAAGTGAATTTCTGAGAAAAAGACTTCAGAAAAGTGGTGGAGAACTGAGAGAATCCGAGAAAATGGTAGGCAGGACGGGGTTGTACTTCGCAGAAAATTTCTCCAGTGCCTTGCGTACAGTACATAGCACGGAGATGGAGTGAGCGTGGCTAAATACTTTCGAGCATGGCGACATGCTGTTTTCATGTTGGGAACAAAGATATGATTACAATTGTTTCAAAATATTCCACCGTTAGGTTCGGGCGAGGCAACAATCAAACGCGTGCGCAGCCACGCCTTCCCATTCTCTAGGACATGGGTGTGCTTCTAGTAATACTGCTTACGCGTTGTTTACTAATTACCGATAGCAATCCATGGGCCCACATTCCATAGTTCTGGGTTGACTTCTTGTACAGTACGTGAAACTAACCCTCAGCGCCAGAACGAGCTTGCTGTAGTCAGGAATTGAAGTGTAGCAGAGATCACGAAGCAAAATCGGGAACATTTCAAAATGACGTGGAAGGTGTCTGCAAATATCTGCCGTTGGGTATCGTACGGGTTCATGGTTCCCCTTCAGATCTGCTGACCTGCACAAATCGTAACACGTCATGCGCCTCTTCAACTGAAATATCTCGTCATGATCGGTGATAGTACGCCATGGTAATGAGCCTTCAGCCAACTCAATTAGTGTGTAGTAGATGCTCCAGAGATCGTCCACGGGACCCTGGAAACAGAGTAGTCTTATAGTTAGGTGGGTTGGTTAATTTTCAGGGACAGTACCTGTTCTTTCCGTTCATGCACCGACAAGGACACATAACGCATAGTGCCTCTGAATGCAGCGTAAGCACGTTCCTTACGAAATTCACCGTTGGGAAGACGGAATTGTCGCGTCATTCCTAAAAGTTGTGTGATGAAACGGATCTCTCCACTGCGGTCAGTTCCCACAGAGGACTCGTCAGGCGTGGTCTGTACTTTCATTCACATATCATCCAGGCGCCGGCCGTTCAAAGGCTCAGTATGCAGAAGAAGAGAAGTTGCAGCATCTCTACAACCTGGTTCGCTGTGGATCTGGATCGTGCTAGGGAAGGAGTTGGTGCGGCGCCAGCCCGTTCTACACCGATTTCGGAGCCTCAGTGGACTGATGGAATATAGTGGTTCACCTGTAAAGGCGAAATGGACCATTCCTTCTTTTTCTCGAACGTAATGAATCTGTCCTTTTTTTCTTTCTACTGAAGCGGCACCAGCCCATCCTCCACCAATTGCGGAACCTGGCATGACGACTTGGAAAGCTGGCGGTTGCTTTATCACGCGAGCCCCCCCCCCTCTGCTCCTGGCACGCCCAGCATCCGCAACGAACAAGATTGTAGTCACTTTCTAACCAAGTCACTTCTTTCTCAAACCTACGATCAGCTAGAGCACACTCGGGAGGATCGTAGTTCGGAAGTCTCAAAATAACGTACCAAAATCAACAAGATAAATGATTCGTCGATGTTCACCGATGCCAACGCACATGTTAGAGGGTTTGACATCCCTGAATGCGTAATGTTGACCCCTCGTACTTTTGCAGATATGGCAGTGTGGTCCCCAATTTCTCCGGAATCTCGACTCTTTCAATAGGGATTTGAATGTTTACGTTAATAAAGTAACGTAAGAGTTCGGTATGGAAGGAGCCCAGACAGTGTTCATCAGCCTTCATGGAGTCACATTCCGCGGTGATCCCAGTAATCGTCTGGAGTCTTTCCGAGACTTAATGTCTATTTTCGTTTTTGTCCCGTCCCCCCTCCCCTCCACAAGGGATGCAATAATAGTAGGGCTTGTTCCTCTCCCTTTCCATTACCCGGAGAATCTTGCATGCAGCCGAAGCTCTCATTTCTCTCCACTCGATACCCCTTTGGGCGAAACTCAACTCTCTTTTGCGGCCCACTTTCGCTGGCGTTGGTCCAGAATTGGGTTTTCGGGAGACGCAGTCCCTACGGAGTGATATAGAATCTAACTACGGCTGAACGCTGGAACGGGGGAGGTCCCTGCGAAGGTAGGATTTTTCTTGCACAAGGAGTCCCTTCGAGCGGAGGGGAAATTGAGCAAAAAGAAAAGCCTGAGCCAGCGTATCCAGTGCCTCTGGAATTTTTTCAATGCTCGTATGTCCCCCTCCCTCCCCTTCATCCCCAGGAACACCCAGTCGAACTTCTGGAGACTGCCTAATGCCTCTCTCTAGACGAGCTCTAGACTCACCGATGAAGAAATCCCAAATCGTGCACGGATTTCAATGCCTCGATGATTTGCATTCCAACTCGTACCGTCTGTAATGGTTTTGGCTTCATGACGAAACGATGAGCTTGTTATGAATGGGTTCTCAACAGGTGCGCCACGCACATTGCGTACGGTTTCAGATTGTTTAGGGTACCACGTTGGCTTCATCTGAGCCAGTAAGACTTTTGTATATGTTAGAAAGGCTCTAGGTCAGCTTTTCAAAGGGTCACATAAGCTTACAAAAGCCATGGAAAACCTTGTACCGTATGCACACTGAAGCGGCGATCTGCCTGTGCTTTTCGCAGTTCAGTGAGATTTCTTCCCAACATTTGCATAACGATGAAGTTGTAGTTATTCATCCATCCCGAAGCATACTGAAATCGACAGTGTAGTGTTGAACAAGTTAGATATATAATGACTATCTTATGATAAGCTTTTTCTTTAAGTCCCCAAAGTATCACATAGTTCTGCTTTAGACTTCTACAAGTGGAAATTATCTAACCAATCTTGGCGAATGCCGTGTACCGACGAGTTTCGTAAGCACCATTTGCTCAAGCACCATACGGCCAGCGTCCTCCGACTGTGGTTCCACTTTTGCTGCCACGACTGTGCCCATTTCCTGGAAAGTACACAGAATTTTTCTTTCCGAAGAAGGATATGGCGATTTCAAGTGGCTCACTATGTCTATGGCTCTGTAAATCTGACCAAATCCTCCACCGCCGATCATTTTTTCAAGGCGATACTTCTTTGAGAGCAGGGTTCCTTTCTCGAGATATTGTGGCGCATTTTTGCCTCTTACCTGCAGTGTGAGCTTCAATATCCGATTGCTCTGACGTAATATGACCAAAAGATAAGCGGTCCCACCTTTGAGTGACTTACGTGCTGCGCTTGTTCTTTCGCATACGCGGCTTCCACATCGGCCATACGCCTCTCATGCTAAACCACTAGACCTGATTACTAACTCGCGGCCCATGAAAACATGGTTCGATAGCAAAGAGCGTGAAATCTGTGTGGTTGTATGGTTTTTCAGTAGGCTCTGTCTTCGATCCAAGTAATCAAAACTCCTTTGCAGTCAGCCAGCAGAAGCTAGTCCAGTCCATGTGTCACCATGCTAGTTGTATCCTCTTCTCCAGAATGCCGAGTGCCAGGCGATTCATACGGGACCTTCTCTCCTTGAAGGCACGTCCCGCATTAATTGATGTTCGGACGCCTTTGGATATGGAATCCTGTCCGTAAGCTTAGAGGATGTACTAGTTTCGCAGCTCGGAAGTGCGTGAGGAAAGCGTCACCAGCTCGCGACGGGCGCATGGTTGAAACTTTCAACGGCGACGCCCAGATCTCATTTCTAAAGGCTTTCTAGTCGTGTGGTTGTTCCGCTACTAAGCTTTCCGTTGTGGATAGTGGGAATCAGGTGTAAGGGGAAAAGGCTGGCACCAAGAAGATAGAACTCGTCCGACCACGCCCACTCTCCGTCTTGTGAACGTGCAAGCGCGGTTGAGCGTGGGGCTCTATATGGGGCATTTCTGAGCTTTTTCAAATTTTTCTCCCCTACTTTGACTTACCACCTTCTCATTAGTATATGGGACGCCCAAGTCACTTTTTATGAACGCGGGGCATGCCTTGAATGAACGAAGTCGCAGCTCGTTCAAAGCAAAATTGATCGAGAACTTAATAAGAGTTCAGCAGACCGTAAGGACGAGACCTCTTTGCTAAGCCTGCCGTTTGAATAAGGAAAACCGAATCCCATACCCCCCCCCCTCTCTCTCCTCTGTCTCACTCTCTTGGTTAGCTTTAATTAATAGGAATGCTTTGAATAGCACTGCGCGTATGACTTCTGTAGCTTGCTTCTCTTACAACCTCTAAACTTCCATAATCCATCGATCCTCGGATTCCCTGATGATGAGTGCTTCTGGACTGCGATGTTTGGCGTCTCAGTCGAAGAATATCAGCCGATTGGCTGATGAGCCATTCCTCGATCAATCGAGAATCGCCTCGATATTGGGATAAGTTAGGCTGCGTTTATACTTTGCGGCAGCGTAGCGTAGCGCTTCCAGCGTACGCCAGCGGCAGTGTCGGGGAAAGGATAGATATCGATCTAGCGTTCCCAGCGTCACCAGCGTACGCTAGCGTGCCGCTAGCGCACGCCAGCGGCACGCTAGC
>MU913523.1:0-16976 GCA_036418165.1 Cooperia oncophora | reverse complement strand
CCACATCGGAGCCCTTCCTCCATTTGGGCTCAGGTCCCTTCGGACTAGTTCTACCCACCCCCGTCGATGGGGAGAAAACGGCGTTTGAAATGAAATACTTCGACCACAGCTAGGAGAACTGCTTCAGTCAGACGAAATGATATCATAGACTGGTTGCCCATCAGTCCCAAAGACCTTTACAACACCCCAGCCGTTTTTTAGGAGCTCAAGATGAAGCGCAAACCAGGGTACACCATCGTGATGCGGTGTGAAATGGCGGTGCCAGTACGACATTCCCCAGTTCTTCAGCGAGTACGATCCCATTCCGCACCCTTCCCACCAGCCTCCTAACCCTTTTCTGGGAGTTTTTCGAGTTCTATTCTAAAAAAGCTGTCGGTGAGCGGGAGGTTGGGGGAAAGTCGTCACAACCCGAAAAATTTTCTCGTGACTAGAAATCTTTTTTCTGAGAAGCCACTACGATCCTTCCCCATTCCTCAGCGACCAAGTGCGACCCGCTGGGACTCTCCCAACGATGCTGTACCCTGATTCGCACCGTGACCCTGATTCCGTTCAACCTGGAAGAATTGGTGAATGAATGAGCAAGAGCAGCGCAAGGGATACTGCGATGGGGTTTCATGAATAAAATGGTGTGAGGGCACTGAAGGGCCCCGTGCCGTCGTGAGGCTCAAGAGCGTTCTGGAGAGCAGGTGATAGTCCCAGTGGGATCGAATCAAACGCACAGTCCACTCTGATCGTAAGGGCGGAGATCGATCTCCCAGTGTGCATTCTCATCGGTGCCTCAGCCTGCTTTCTAAGACCGCAAAGAGGGTTGTATGCCAATGATAGCAAGGTAGGCCTGACTTCTCCTACATGATCATGTTCTGAGGCCTCGAAAGCTGGCTTGAGGGTAAAAGGAGTAGGTGATACCATGGGCTTTCCAAGCCCCTATTCACCGCATACTGATTCTAAGAGTTCAACTCACTTCAAAACCTTGTATGGAAGCAGTGATGCATAGCGCAGTGGCTAGAAGCGCAGCAGCAAGCACTAAATGCTTCACTCCTACTGAGAGAACGCCGCTCAATCAACTGCCTTTTGCGATCCGGCCTAGCCGGGAAACCAGCCAGAGGTGCATGATTCTTGCAACTTATTGTCTGGCGGCTCAATACCCATTCAATCGGTGAAACGGCTTTCCACTTTGATGACGTAACCAAGTGAAACGTCTATTACGACGCCTGACTGACGATGTCAACGCTCTGAACCGGTTTCATCTGCAGAGTTCAACTTTCACAGCCAATCCTGAGAAAAATTTCTCAACAAAGTCGCACTGAACGTGTGGAGATTATTCCCTGGAAGAAAAATTAGATGTTTCGCATTCTTTGTCGCAGAATACTAATATTCTGATGCACACGTGGGCATTGATTTGTGGTGGTGGCGAGGCAGCGACGTTCGAGAAGAAAGTTTGTGAAAATATAAGCGGTTTCCCCACCTGGCTAAGCCAGGTCTTGATTTTATGGTCAGTTTCACTTGAAACACAGGCTCGCAGAGCACCCGCATAGCATAGGCCTGCTTCGTGCCAGTTTAGTCCGCGATGAAGTCGAGCCCTTCGTGGGGGCACTACAATGTCGGCCAAAAAGCCCAGGTTGTGGAAAAGCGGTCCCTCACAGAACACGTCACCGTTTGGCACCCCACCTAATATGAGACTCAACCTCAGAATTTCTCGGGAACGAGGCCAAAAAAACCGGATAAAAGAAAACAATGCACACGCAGTCAGGTTCGTCAGTCAGAGAATTCAGATTCCCAAAGGTAATCTAGAGATCAAACAGTTACTTTTGCGGTGGAAAGGATGGGAGGGGGAGTGTAGACAAGGTTGTACAGCTATTGTTTTCCAGATCGCGTAGTTCACTTTTGCAGAAGTATGGAGAAGCAATGGTTTGCGACGGATTAAGCCGGGTATTATACAAATCGTGTCTACACTTCCCCCCCACCGCCAAAGTAACTGTAGATCTACTTTGCCGGTGGAGGAGAAGGGAGAGAGCCACCGCAAAGTAACTGTTTGATCTCTAGACCGCCTTTGGGAATCTGAATTCATGCGAAAAGAGCCGAAAACGTGTTTGGGGCTAGCCAGCAACGCTAGCCATCATGCTCTCACAGAAAACTCGCCTGTGTCAATAAACGCCCCACGGGAATAGATGGTCAAGACCACCGCGGGACCGCCACTTCCCTAACTCGCTGGATAGAAAAATGGCGTATCTTCAGAAAATAGAAGCTCTTGGCAGGGCAGTTTAGCCTTAGCGTGTGCTTTCTGGCGCTTATCAGTCCAGTCGGGACGCACCATCCATACCACGAAAAGGCACATTAGCTCTTCCTACGGGCGGTGACGATCAGCTAGTAAGAACAATATTTTTGGGTTAAAGCAGTTCAGGCCTCAAGGACTGAGATGCAGGACATAATGTAAGCCTCTTTGAAACTGATGTAACCCTTTCGTGCCCCTCAACAGGCCTCAGAACCAAAGATGGGCCCTTAGCAAATAGTAATATAAGGAGCTGAAAAGTGATCGTTGCGTAATTTGGTCGCTACAGAAGGGAAGGGAATGGCTCTGCCAAAAATTCCTTTCACTGCTGCTTTTGACCAGTTCGGGCACATAATATGACCCCTATAAAATCCCCATTCAGCGTCCCCTGATCGGAGCGAGACCATGGCCAGGAGCTACACAGGGCGAATAGCCCTCGAGCAATCCCGTAGGAGAGGTGGATAGTATAAGAGTTGCTAAGAGATGCTCATTACGCATAGGATAGGTGGAGTGTTCTAGGAAACTGGGACCACAATTCACCAATGAGTAATGAGTTTACAGCTGAAGAGCAAAAGGCCCGATCAGGAATTTTCAGGAAGTTGGGGGATTTTTTAAACGCATAATGGTGCCCTTGACCATTTTTTTCGTGAGCGCACCTACCGGATTTCTGAAAAACTCGCTACATTTTTCGCTCAACTATCAAGATTTCCACACGTGATCACTTCCAACCCTCCCTTAAACAGATTCAGCTGTGATTCCGATGAAAACGCACCCCTCCCCACAACGCCGGCAACGCCAGCACACTTTACTGGTAGATTAGCGATGTTTTCTACATCTTAGTGTTTGTCGGCATGGGACGCGTGCGGTCGCTGCGCGGCCTTGTGCCTTGTCATCCACTTGTACAAAGGGCATCTTGCAGGTGTTCAACTTTCAGCCGCAGAATCGCTGAAGTAGTACTCCCCTAAATAGATTTAACAATGACCCCGACACAAACGCGCCTCCCACAACGCCGCAACATAAAGCAATGATGTGGTCAAACCCCTTGGTTTTCATCCCATCCGAGCTTTGTTGGAAAAAATCACGCACAGTAGGCGCGTGCGGTCGCGCTGCGACTGCAGCGAGCTAGTGTGATTTGCGCGCTCGTTCCCCTTTTAACACGATACTCTTGTAACAAACCAATATCCGCTTCGCGAACGCATCGTTCCGCAATCCACAAGATGCATCCCACCCTATGAAAAGCTAAAAAATAAACCTCTAGATACGAACTAATTGCCAAACTCACGGCTTTGTTCCTTCAAAAACCACTTTCGGTTCTTCGACAGGGGGTGGAGCGTTTTCTCGTTTTCGTTCAGGTTCTGAACTACTGGTGAACTTTTATCATTCAGAGATTTACTAAAGCAATAAATAGGTAATTAGGAACAGTTCGGCGACGGGAAGGGGCATTTTGCGCTTTTGCTACTTCCCATCAACGTGTCGACCCATCTAGAAAGCTATTTCATGAGCTTACAAGAGTTGACAGGTTTCACCATGATGGCTCGACGAGCTTGCTCCAGCTTCACAAGGAGTTTACAGGTTTCACCAGAGTGAGACTTGTAAAGCGGAACAAGTGAAGCAGCGAAAAGAGTGCCCCCCCCCTTGTTGCCGGACTGCGCCGGTAATTGAGTAATTCTCAAACTACTCGTCTCGGGACCAAATGAAGGAACAAATCTTACCTTCTGGTGGAAAAGCGCAAAGGTAGTTTGCTGGAGTATTGCATGGTAGTGAGTTCCAGTGTGCCGTTCCTCCAGAAACTACATAAGCCGCACATGAGTTCGGCGTTGAAATTGACGAGCCAGAGGGTCTGAAAATGGGATCAGATTTATTTAGGGTAACACCGAGGTGGAAACCTGATAAGGCTGGGGAGAAGTCCGCAAGAATCTCGCACTTTTCAGGTTCAAATTATATCAGAACTCAGATATGGAGCTTTGTAGGTACAGATGCTCCCGGTGAATGGACAGGGGCCACGGAATGGTACGCGTGCAGTTGCAGTCAGTCAGGTCACCACTGAAGCGCGTTAAGGCTTCAACAGCGGAATTTCGCATGCATAAAGTGCTCGGTGGATGAATCGAGCTCATAGGTACGATACGCGAGCGGCCGCGGCGCGGTTCAATTGTTTCTGTTGGTTCTGCGAGATCGGAATATTGACGCAAGAGCATTGAAAGCTCATGGAGGCTTCAAACGTGACAACTTCTGTCGCTGTGGGAACCTGTTGTCATAATGAGCCTTCTTTCTCGGCGACTGCGCGCTGGACACGAATGTACCAGAACAAGTGATCCTGATTTTGTCCGTCCAGACATACCCATGGGCTTTCTTCGGAAATATTAATTTCCAGGCTACCATGGAGAACAATTGACGTTTTCTGGCTCTTTCGAAAGTGCGTCTGCCGTCGGATCCCTAGAACTCGGGACCGCACTTTTTTCAATTGGTCAGAAGGTGACACCTTTTGAACGGGAACGGTTTTAATTTAATTTAACAATTAATATTACTAACGGTAAAATTAGTACCAAGCTGTATAATAAAACGGATGATTTTAGCTTCAATGTAATCAGATTTCCGTATAGTGACACAAACATTTCCCTTATTAACAAATCCTCTGTATATACGGAAACTTTGAGGTTAGCGAACACTTGTTCGTTCTTCAACTTGAGGCTAGCGAACACTTGTTCGTTCTTCAATGTTTTCGTTAGCAAAATAACGGATATGGTCACAACACTCTTGAAAAATGGCTACGAAGAAGATTTTATTATTACTAGCATTGTAAAATGTATTTACAAAAATAAATTTATAAGTTACAAATACTCAATCGCAAATAACTATAGAAAGATAAATAGACTAGTGACAGGTATTCTCATTTGCAGCGGTGCTCAACACTAATTCTCCTCCTTCCACTACACTTTTATTTGATTTGATTTTTGTAATCCGCTTGGACATTGTTTTATACTCAACATCTCTCAGTAGGTTTAACCTATTAACAATCCAATTATCCTTCCTCCTACACGTATTTACTACTCACATCGTGTTATATCACTCTCTCATTTTTACGTATAATTCATCATCAACTTGATAGCATGAACTTTGCATGTTAAAACTATTATAGGTTCAGGTTGTCAGGCCACCTACAGTACCCCCGTAAATTGCGCGTGGGATTAATTGTGTTGTCCGTGAATGCACACAACGGGGCCTGGCTCTAAGCGGACCACTTATTTTAGGCGTAGAGTACTGTAGCCTGGCCACGGGGCAGGTGCCTGCCGGGGACGGGCGGGTCGCTGCCCGGGTGCCAGTACAAAAGTTTCCAAGAAGGTACGGGCGACGACATGTGGGAGGATATTCTTCACGAGTTGCTCGATGTAACTGCCAGCGCTCACCTTCAGTCCGGGGTCACGAAGAAAATATCATCCATTCCAGGTACGTCCGGTCCATACCATCAACCCGCCTTGGCGACTGGGTGAAGATGATGTCCTAGACCGTAGCGACGTTGTCGGAGCTGCTCGATGTTGGAGGTCATCCAGATCGAGAGTACTGGTCTCCAGGTATCCATAGGTGACTCCATACTAGAAGTTTCGCAGCTGTTTGGAGGTGACATGAATTCCAAAGGTCTTCTCCAGTCAGGCTGCGACTGGAGATGACTTCATATTTTGGTGTACATGAAGGTGATGGGCGAGAGCCAGCTCCTGCTTATCGAGGAACATCTTGGGTATCTTCCGCCCTGGTACTCGTATCCACGTCCTCTGTCTGGGCTGCGAAAACTTTGCTGATATGTGACTCGGTCGAAGTGTCTTTTTTTTGCCCCCCCCCCTGTATATGAGGCCACAGAGGTGACTAGCATTCAAAAAAGCGAGGTAATGCTACGCGGATGAGAGGCCAGACAGGACAAACGATGTGAAAAAAGAAAGGCGAGTGAGAATACAGACACGGTAACAAAAAGAATGCACATGAATGCATCGATGTTCTTATCTGTAAATAGAATCCCTGGACCGCTAATGTGGCAACAGCACCTCTTGTCATTGGACCACAGCTGACCAGGTCACACCATTATTGGGGATTTCGGTCGAATCCGTACGACCCTCCATCTTTCCTAAGGTGCCGGTACGGCTCCCCGGCGCAGTTTGCCGACGGGGGGCATTTTGCACTTTCGTTGCTTCACTAGTTCTGGTTTACAAGTCTCACTCTGAAACCTGTGAACTCTTGTGAAGCTGGAGCAAGCTCGTCAAGCCATCATGGTAAAACCTGTCAACTCGAGAAGAGGCTGTCTAGATGGGTCGACACGTCGATGGGAAGTCGTTAAAGTGCAAAATGCCCCCCCCGTGCCAAACAGCGCCCCGCCCCCTACTTCTCTCCTCATCGAGCTGTTAAGCTGTCAAGCGACAGGGGGGACGGCGGTATATAATACACGAAACAGGGGAAGACCACGAAAAGAGCAACCTCGCTCAGAACTCTCAGGACCAGAAGGCAAATACGTCCCCCTCCCTCCCAGGAACGGGCAACGGGACGACTTCCCCCCCCCCCTTTTGTAGCGCCCCGAAACAAGAAAAGCTTATCAAAAAAATTTTCTGAGACATAATATGACCCATAAGGGGAATCCCCAACGATGATGTTCCCTGCCTCCCACCTCTTCCACTCTCTTCATATAGGAAGTTTTATTCCCACTTCCTATGATATTTAATTCGCATCAAGCGCTTGCGAGCGAAAGCGGTGCAGAGGCACTGAGGTGGCGCCGCTTGTCACTGGTGGTCACATCGGATTGCCTCCCGCCCAGAACAGCTTTTGGACTTTCAGAATCGGCTTACCAGCACAAGAGTCGGCTGAAAGGACTTGACTCACACATCGCTTCATCCAACCAAAGAGAACCCACCCTTTGTCCAGGTCACTGTCCGCAAAACGCCCACCCTCTAAAACTCTCAACGTTTCAAGGTGTAATTTGTGGCGTATCCCAGATGGGATCGAGCAACGCCGACAGTTTCACCGTTTTTCATGAGACAGCCCAATTCTAATTAGGATATCGGTTTCTGATCGTTTGGTAGCTTTATGAAGAGTGAAAGCGAACCGCAAAAATCGAAACTACTTAGTCCGGGGTTAACGATAATCGCAAAAACCTGTCGTTGCGACAGCTTAGTTCACCACCCCTGCATAACCACAATATAAAAGCCCAAGTATCAGCTCGTTAGCACGTCGATTTCGGCTTTCGTCTGATGTTCGCCAAGCAGCTCTCAGTATTAGCGTCTATCGCTTCAGGTGTAAGCATTTGCTTAGCCATTGTAGCCGTTGGATATCTATTTAACGACATCAACAACTTCTACGATGATGCTATGGGAGAGCTAGACGAATTCGAGGTTAGTTATGCCACAGAAGTTGTTTGGACCTAAAGGCTCACCTTACACCTTTCCAGGTCACTGCCAATGCTGCCTGGAAAGATATGGCTGAAATCATCCGAGCAGAGTCTCGCCGTGGAGTGAACAACGTTCATATTCGTGCAAAGAAACAAGCAGGTGGCTCGTGCAACTGTGCAGCAGGACCGAATGACTGCCCTCCAGGACCTCCAGGACCGCCAGGGGAGCCAGGACTTCCAGGAGAGGACGGCCCTCCAGGAGAAAACGGAAGGAATGGCAACAATGGTGGAACGTCAACAGGAGGTAACATTGGATGTGTACAGTGCCCTGCAGGAATACCAGGACCGCCAGGACCCGATGGTGCGGCTGGACCAGCAGGGCCGGATGGACAGCCTGGTCAGCCGGGCGCTCCTGGAACCGGTACTGGTCAGCCAGGGCCACCTGGACCACCTGGAGATGCAGGACAGCCCGGACAGGATGGAGCCCCTGGACAACCCGGTGCCCCAGGTGCCCCAGGACAAAGAGTAGTGTCAAACCCAGGATACCTGGTCTACCAGGACCACCAGGTATACCTGGGCAGCCAGGACCGGACGGACAGCCTGGTATCGGACAGCCAGGGCCACCAGGACCTCCGGGACCAAATGGTAATGACGGTCAACCTGGTAGCGATGGTGCACCTGGTCTTCCAGGAAATGATGGAGACAATGGAGGAGATGGCGAGTACTGCCCATGCCCACCACGTAACAGTAATTCTCCAGTGAGCGGCGGATCTCAAACCCAAGATATCTCAAACAGCGGAGGATATGACGGAGCCGGCAGTGAGCCAGGAAGTTCTGGAGCGCCTGGCCTACTGCCACCTGGCGCTAAGGTTCCTGAAGGATTTGAGGTCGTAGAGGTGGAAGTCACTGAAGGAGAAGATCATGATGCATCGATGGACGTGCAAGGTAATAACGGTCCCTCTGGGTACAGCATCCGTCGCCGCACCATCAGACGCCCGAAGAAGCTTCGACGATCCAAGGCGGTCTAAGCATGGCATTATTTAGTAAACTCTTGTCTGTATATGTAAAATGGGAACTCCGATAAATATTATGAATAGATTTTATGTTGGAAGTGAAGGCTCTTATGGGGGAAAGACCACTGTGCACCCTTCTGGATATTGAGGTCTACCTGGTGCCACAAAAATGGCGCTGAAAGCGTCTACCTGACAGGGCGCTCAAGCTGATTTCGGCCCCGAAAGCCTCCAACCGATCTGGAGTTTAATAGGAGAGGCGATTGGCGACATGAAATGGTGACTTGACCAAAGCAGTGGGAAAGCCATGAATACCCCTACCTGTAGATAACCGCGCTTCCATCACCCCATGCCGCTTGAGCACTCCCATTGACTTGCAGATCTATCCAAAAGGCGTCTTCGTCTTTACTTTTTCGCACCACTTGTCGAGAAAGTTCCATATCCATGGCTTCATCGATATCTGACACCAAGTAGCCGCCCTAAACAGGAAGAACATTTGGGTAAACATGTGTTTAATGAGGTTAACTTTGGATAGCGCAAAACCAAGATTACAGGAAAAGCCAGGAGTCTAATTGAACACAAGTTCCACTCTTATAGTATGGACCATCCACACTGTCATCCTCACTGACACCGAAGTAAAGATATAACAATAGATCTGATTCCGCCCACATGTTGAGTGCGAAGTGTGCCCCTCATTGTGCCCTTCAAAAATGAGACGCGAAAATAAGCGTCATATTGCTGCCCGCACTGGACCAACCTCTTACCTCGTCTCTCACCTTCTGGAAAGGAATAGCACACGAAAAACAAAAATTGGCCCAACTCCACATACGACGAGCGCTATGTGTGACCTTTTCAGGAAAAATTGTATATTCGAATAGCATCAAAAGTTCTGATCGGATTTCTCGTAAGAAAGAGGGATTTGGTATAATTATTGGAATGATTAAAATCAAACAATTTTTCTGCAGTGCGGAATTACTAAAGAAATAGAGGGTGGAACGATGTAGTTTTTGGAGTAGTAAATAAGAAAATATTGATAGAAGTTTCGGCTGCACACGCTGGGGCGTGACAGAAGGGCTATGTCTGGCACGGCGCTGCCGTCGTTTTCCATAAACTGTTGTAGCTCGCCATTGAAGAAGCATTGAAGCACGGACTGGCGCCGCGCCAACTACCCCCTCCCTCACTCCTCCTGCTAGGCCCCTGCCCTTCGCGAACATGACTGTACACTATTACTTACCCCAAAACTCCAACATTTCCATTCTAAATTGTGCTTATCCGTGCATTCTACTTCAATGTATACCGACTGATTCAAATTTAAACAGTTAAAACTTTTTACCTGTCGGCGACATTCTTCCTTTGCAGCCATGAATTGTAGAGGTTTTTGTTTAGTATCAATAGAGAGACAGCGACCAGTGATGTAAAATGAGCCAGATGCGCACTTTGTCTGCAGACCTGAATTGACCTTGAGAAGGACTGCTGAATGTTGCCTTTCTTTTTAGCCTGAATGGGAAAGAACCAAAAACCAAATAGCGCTGATTAACCATATAGGATTGGGATGCGCTGCTTTCTACAATTCTAGCCGAGAATCTAGCGCGCATAGGCAATAACTTGAGCGCGGGATGGCGCACATTTCAGTTTTTGAGTTCCCCCTCCTCCTCCCCCCCCCCCACCTCCGTGACAACTCTGTTGCATACACTTCGTGTGGTTGCGAGGCCAGGTTGAGCTGAATGGGGTCGAAACCAGGATCTGATCCGTAGAATATGCCGAAGAACCGATTCTATTTAGAATTGTATTATCTGGTAGAAAAGGTGGAGCCTTTGACATTGTTTGGTATCACTAGGAGAACGCCACGGATTCTACCTCCATCAAAAAATGTGGGAGCTCTGGAGGATGGGGCTAGTGGCACCACATGTCGCCGCTGGTTTCCTCTTGGAAACAGTTCGGGCTTGGGAAATGGCAACTCTTACTTCTGGCACCATCCTGGGAAGAGAGGAGGGGCATTATAGATAAACCAGCCGGCTTCGCCGGCTGACACCGGCGCGCCTCCTTCTGAGATACAGCACGGCTTCGTCGAGCAGGCGCGGCTCCGCCGCGCTTACCTTCTTCCACACATTTCATTAGCCGCCTAGTATCAGGCTTTTCTTTTACCTGAACAGGTGGTCAACATTCTTTGACCAATAGCATCATACCTGCTACTTTCAACACTATTACGGTGTATGGAGTGGTGGTAAGGAGCGTTGATCAAGTGGACAGATGAGAGAAAAGCCGGGTATTAGTCGAGCATTTGATCATACGAATGCAGGTAGGCGCGATGGAGCCACGCCCCGCAAAGCCGGGCCGTATACAGAGGAGGTCTGGAGAGTGCCTGGAGTGCGTGCTGTAATACCGCGATTGATGAATTTTAAGGCTGGACCAGTAACCTTACACGCTCCAAAGAAGTATTTCATATACATTAGCGAACGGGTGAGCCCTTTATCGCTGTCTGAACTACTCCTTCCCGGGTGTTTGGAGTGCTCTGGAACCGTTTTGCGAATTCTTCGATATTTGGTTCGCGCCAACTTCTGGATGCAGGGCTCCCGCCCAACAACGGGGAGGCCACTGCCTCGCACACACATTGATCACTGGGACAGCTAATCCATCTTTTGGCGACATCGCAGTGCTATCTTAGACCTAATGAGCACGCTTTCACTGCCTGCTCCTGAAAACGCATGCGGCCGAGGGGCTCCAGCACCGGCCGCTAAACATGGCGGACCCTCGCCAGGATCTTATATTTTCCGTCATTTTCTGCTCGATTCCCTATCAACTCTTAGGTGTACGATGTTACCTGTACTCTCAAGTTACGTCCTCGCCATTCGGGTGCCCCCCTCGGTTTTGGTCTGTGCCTTTAAGTGCTAACCCAACCACCCTCCCCCCCATAAACCGCCCCCCCCGCTCCCCCGCCCCCCCCCCCCCCCCCTCCGTCCCAGCGCTTCTGTTAGTTTGGTGATTCAGTGACACGGGAAGCAGCCGCCATTTTTCAAATGGTGTCCTCTGTTGGTGGTCAGCCCTTGTGTCATTTATGCCTGTTTCATCATCTCTGACTGCTCTTGGAAAACGAGTTATTGACTTTCTGTGGACATTCGCTAACTTTTTGCTTTGACGACATACCCCGCCCGCACTGTGGGCGGGTTTTACATGGGTCATGGGTGCTTTTTTGTCCATTTGCTCTACCCTTCCCCCATCATGACAAGACCTCTCCAAGTTCTTCTTAGTTTGCCTTATGAATTTCTGGACAAACAGCAGAGCACACACAACAGACACACGCAGACACAGCAGATTATTGTTAAGGGCAGTGCTTGAAAGTGCTCCATGGCATAGCGCCTCACAATTGGGTCACTGAACAAGTTACTTAAGTCACTTAAAACAGGTGAAACAGCTCACTTTCAGAGCACGTGAAGCGATACTGTAGGAATAACTCGTCCACAACGGGACACGATGTTTCCGGAAACATTTCCTTCAGACTTCGATCTGTGCAAATTTTCTTTTTTTTTTTTTTTTTTTTTCTTGGAAAGTCACTGTGCACAGTCTAATAACAAGAGATCTTTATTCACTCACTGAATTAATCAGCAGTTAGTCCTTTCGCTGTGGATTAAAAGGGGTGTCAGTGAGGCTGGGTTCGGTGCGTCTCCGGCCCGTTCCCCACCGGCTGTTGAACCGGGTGAACGGCAACGATTGGTGGAAACCGGCAGATGCGAACGAAGATAATCTCTTGTGGCTCGCAGGAAGCAAAAAGAAAAGCAATTTGGCACCGCGCCGAACCCTTCTCTTTTCGACACGCCCCATTATTCACAACTATCAAAACTGTAAGTGGGAAGTCAGGCGCACCTGTTGCTGATGGTCTTCAAAGAATTTGGATTACTGCACGTTTGCGATAGTGGAGGCATGTTTCCAGAACAGACGTAACCTTCCTGAAAAGCGTCATGCTGTTGAAAAAACTGTAGGTATGCGAATAATAGTGACAGTAATATCGAGCTATGTTACTGTTACAGCTATCGCAAAAAAGGCTGTACTCATGATGAACCAAATGGCCTACTGTGAAAGAATGAGTCACGGCAAGAATTTAAATGGAGTAACTGTCAGTATTACAAAAGAGGTGCTGCCCGGCTTGGGAGGGAGCATGCTGTACTCTCATACTTCCTTTTGCTAGTTTGTGTTAATTAACAGGCTATACTTCGGTGAGACTTGTAAACTCTCTGTGAAGTTGCGAAATGATATAAGTGAGGCACTTTGGCCGCAGAAGTTCACAAATCTTCGCAAGTAGCCTGAGCTAGTCTCGTGAAAGAACATTTGGTGCCCCATCAAGCCCAACTGCCCAAATGCTCCAGAAAAAAAATCATTTTAAAGTTCTAGCAAGAACTCACGTAGGCTCCATAGGAAGCGTATTCGACTTGGATCGAGCCACCATTCATACAGACAAACTCAAATCGACTCGATGCGCATGAGATATTCTGCGCTGGCGATACTTAATCGATATATTGATTTTTGAAACTAACCGGGCATTCCCTCACAGAAACGGTTTCCGTCTGTTGATTAATTTTGCACTGTTGGAAATGTAGTGGCCATCGCAGAGCGACTAAAGGCCGATGAATAAAACAACTAGACATGCGGTTGCGCAGCTGTCTCCTTCAAAGGCACATTTCATGACTGGTAGTCGTGTACAATGGGATTCTAACACGGGTCTGTAAATGCTCGTTGGCTCGTCAAAAAGCGGAAGAAAATGCCAAGAAGAGCGAAATAAGGCTTCTAGTTTTTCAGTAGGATTTTAGAAGAGAGCGAGTGTGAGGTAAAGGAACACTGTGCACGTAAAAGTGAAAACAGGCAATGAGGGGAGAGCGCTCCTAGATGAGTGGAACCGCACCGCTCTACAACATTTGTCTCATAGGGGTTCACTATCGCGGTAGGCAGAGAATTTTCCCAAAGTGTCGCTAACTGTGCCCTGAAAAATTTCAAATGCCTGGGGTGCTTGCAACGCGAGAGGCCCAGAGTTTCAAACAGTCAAACTGATGCAGCCTCTGCAGCCACAAACCTGTCCACTTTGAACAAGGAGAAGGTTTATCCTTCAAAGTGTCGCCGAATGTGCACGAAGAAAAATCGACTGCTTCGCTACCGCACACCGAACTGTCATACACATATCAGAATCTGTTTCTGCCTTTTAGTTTAGATCTTACCCACCTCCTGTGAACGTTTCGCACCGCACTCCGCCATAATTCGGTTGACAAAGGCATTGTGGCAGGACATATTGCGAAGCAGCTGTAAAAATCGGTGAAGAATAACACCAGAGTAAAAAGAATGTGAAGGAAAAGTCAGGCGGCTGGGTGTAAGTCCGCCCGTAGTCTAGCTGGGTTGGTAAAACACCAAGGCACAAATGGTGGGCCGACTCCGCCCATGCGTCCATCAAAGACTGTGCCTTACAGCAGAGTCGCTCTTGCAACCACCTAGCTTTGCTGATCAGAGTTAGGAAAACCTTAAGAAATATTCGTGCCAAATGATAGCCTACCTTTATCGACTGCTTTTCTTTTGCAGACAACGTAGTTGAGCGCATCACAGGACTCTGACATCCAATTCCGGAACATTGACTCTTGCTGAAGCGATGCACAAACCTCTGAAGAAAGCAAGACGACTTTTTCACGCTTTCATGGCACACAGTGAAACAGTTATCGATTTTGCGCGCGTAATATAGCTGTATATAGTGCAGCTATATATAGCCTTTGGCAATCCGGTGAGGAAGGCTCAAGAATCAATGTCCAGTAGATGGAAAACTGCCTTTACCGTCGTAATTCGGATATATATTCGGCTCTCCAACTTGCCAGAACTGCTTTTTAAGCACGTATGAGCCCGGAAAGGATACCCATGCCGGCTCTGAACCATTTGGGACTGATCGTACAGACGTCCACACACCAGTGACTGGTGGTCCTGAAAACAATTACAATTATGCAGTCACTTCGCTACCAGTCGAGAGATTCACGTTCAGGCGCTGCGCGCAAAGGCAACGTTCCTAAGCTCGTTCATAGGCAGCGTTCATACACTGCAACAGCGCTCCGAATACTCTCCACTACGAACCAGCGCCGATCGATACCTTGTTGTGTTCCCGCTACAGCATTCAGCACCATTGCTGTGGTAGCACGTCGACGCGCCCTACAGCGCCATACAGCGCATCATCGCGAAGTCTGAACGCCGCCATCTCAGTAAATCGAAGTTCCCGGTGCGGATTGCGTGCGTGTGACGCTGCTCCGCAAGCCTTTTTGTAGCGTCATCGCAACATGAATTTCACTGAGCTCTTTGACATACAGCTACTCATCTTCCAAATCCGTTATAAGGCCCCGATGCATCATACGGTCCTCGGTAGTGGAACACTAATATCTCTCAATGGAATCAGCCTACCTTGTGGAGGTACTGCAGACAAAACGCCCTGGATATAACCAGCGTAAAACGTCTGATCGTCATCGGATTCGGTCAATGCCATCACTTTCTCTTGGTCGTTGCAGTATCGGGCAGCCTAAATCGATAATGGACTAATGCTTTAGGTTGTTGTTGCAAAATCGAGCAGCGAATCGATAATCGATTGCTTTAGCGACTGCTGTAATATCGCGAAGGCCAAATCAATAAGGTTGACGCATATGAATATCTAGCTCAGCTTTCCACCTTTACAACTTGATAATCGACTGGATAATTTGTAAAGGGTGTAAAATTGCTGCCTATTTTGTACAGGCGTTATCCATGCAAACGAGAGGACGTGTGAAGGGATGCTAATTGGAGCGCA
This sequence comes from Cooperia oncophora, assembly GCA_036418165.1. Lineage (NCBI taxonomy): Eukaryota > Metazoa > Nematoda > Chromadorea > Rhabditida > Trichostrongylidae > Cooperia > Cooperia oncophora. The sequence continues at coordinate 1,536 of MU913523.1, read as the reverse complement.
GTCAGGGCAGAGTTTTCACCAATTTCGTTATCGGCTCAGAATGATATCAATGCTGGAAAAACCGGCAGCACCAGCCTACGCCTGCGCTCTACCACGCCCCTCATAGCTCGCTCATTTTGGGAGTAACAACTATCTGATATTCTGGTCTTCTTCGATGGCCGTTTCTTCTCGCTAAATCGACCTGTACCTTCCTTTGGCTCCTTAAATCCCTCCCTGTAGTTTACTTGACAGAGACGGGTGAGAGAGTCAAAAGTGAGAGAGACCTGTGTGTACAGCTTAAGGTCTCTCCTACTGGATGATCGCTCAAAAAATGAGGCAGCGACTTAGAAAGAGAACCGGTTCTATGCACTCCCACCGGAGTGATTTCAAGCATCTTTAGAGGAAAATTAGAGCGACGATAAGCTTAATTTCGTGCTGAAAGACTTCTGTAAGATAGCAACCTTCCCTTGCGAAGGGCAATGAGGTCGGAGGCACGTGCCTGAAAAAGCGCGCACTCTTTCCAATCTTTCCAAGTGGATAAGGGCCGGAAAACGCCGATGTGAGGGATATGATGACTCATAATGGAGCTCTGCAAATTATGGACTTGCAGGCATACGAGGGTAGGGTTTAAGACAAGCAACAGGGCACAAGAAGCATTTCCTCAGTAATGTTCACTCTCAGTTGGAAGCGTCTGGCGCGCGCCTTTCGAGCAATGAATGCTTGGGATGGGGGCTGCCTTCAGGAGTAACTGTGTCGCTTCCTTCTTTGACTGTCAGTGACGTTGTCCTGCAACGTGCCTAAGAAGCCCGAGAAAAGTTTATGCTACTTCCCTGTTCGCAAGCAGTTGTGAGCAGGAAATGTGCTCGCAACCACTTGAAAGCGATTGCGCTGACTATCTCGCAGACAAGCAGACATGACGTGGAATGGTCGCGCTCCGTGTGACTCCCCATCGGCCACCTTGATCCCGCTAGTTTCATCCTTAATAAGTGAAAGGCCTACGTGAAACATTGAGGGGTATTCATTGTTTCCTGGTAAGTGGAACCTTTACGCGAGACGCTGGTGCGTGCCAGTGGGACTGGGTATGGCACATTGCCAGCCCATTTTGCACCAATTGTTGAACCTTGCCCGTCTCAACAGCTAGCACCTGCTGACACGCCCCAGCGTATGCAACGAAAACGGCAAGGAATATCCTGACGGCCATCCGTGTTGAATCAACTACTGCTAGGATAAGGCTCTTGGTAGGATTTGAAGCATTCAAGAGACGAACAAAGCACTTACATCATTCCATTTCATCGGTTTGCCATTGAACGAGTAACAATAGCCCATGTGATAGACTTCGTCATCATCGCAGAGTTTTCCAGCGGGAAGTTCTGAAAACGTCACTCTTTTCAGAAATAGACAGACCAATTATGATAATTACTGAGTAATGAATAGACCTGCAAATTGTAATAATTCCTTTAAAAAATAGTTCCAAGAGGAGAGTACTCCAAGAGGAAAAGTGACGTGTTGTGGGCAGGTTAGGGAAAAAGTAGTAATTGTTTAATATATCGTTCATAC
>MU913522.1:24609-40127 GCA_036418165.1 Cooperia oncophora | reverse complement strand
AGCGTACACCAGCATGCTCTCAAAATGGTGGATCTACACCTTGCCAGTGGCACGAAACGCTCAAAACGTTGCCAAAGTATGAACACACTATAAGCGGATCAGCAGATTTCTGACAACGGAATTATTGATGTTTTCAGCAACAATGCAACACCGTCTTCAATACCTCCTCGTTTATGTCAGAGTGTACTGACGCTGGCGACACGATGAGAGTTTTCGATTGTTTGGTTGGTGCAGATTGCTTGCAGTCTTATTTTATCATATTGCCTTCCTGATTAGCTAGTTTTCATTTAGATGCCGAATGTGGGCGCTGGAGATATGGCGGAGCACGAGAGATCTCGTGAAAGGACCGCTATTGCGATGGTGTGAAGTTTGCTGTTGAGAACATTGTTTATACATATAGTATAGTTCTCTGCGGACGTTGGGCTTGTCAAGGAGGGATGAGTTTGGCACGCTGCCAAACCCGTTCTCCACAAGTTGTTAAAGCGAGCAAGTGATAGGACTGTATCATATCGTTGGTATTACTCGTTTTCCACCACTTTTTGTCACATGCGCGCTTCAACAAGAAGGCAGAGAACGGCTTTGACGGGGTGACACTTTCATACTGCCTAACGCGCCCAAAGGTCCGCAGCAAACTTTACTATAGTTGCTTCCACGCTCAGGACTGAACCCAGAGTTCAGCGCTCATTTTGAACCATTTTGCTTGTTGTCTAAGGCAGCGTTCAGACTTCGCGATAACGCGCTACAATCGGCTGACGCGAAGTAGTCGCAAACGGGAATCGATCGGCGCCGGCCGCTTGTGTTCTGAGAGAGTAAGGGGGGAATGGGAGGGTACAAGTTGCGTAATCACATGGTCTGGTGTCAATCGGCGCTGGTCGCTAGTGCCTTGGGGGACTATAGAGGAACAGGAGGGTATTAGACTGAGTGAAGGCAGCGCCTACCCTCCTTGTTATTCTACCCTCCTTTTTCAGTAACATGAAGCGTCAGCATCCGATTGATTCCAGTGCGCGACTGCTTTCGCTTCTACAGGATTGGAGCGCCGCTGCAATTGTGGCGCGTCGAGGGGCACTACAGCGCATCAAAGAGCGTCATTGCAGAGTCTGAACGCTGCCTAATTGCGGAATCGCCTAACAACGTAAGGGCTTCTGTTACTGTATTTTTAACAGTAAGTGTTATGGAGAAACATCAGCGGCTCTCCGGCATATAACACCTCATACTCGCTGATGGTGGCGTTGCTGGCGCACCTGTCAGGCTGGCAAGTGCGCTTCTGTTGGGAAGTATTTGCGGTTTTTGGCAACTGTAAGTTATTTGTTTTTATGTAACTCAAGACAGCCGACAGTAGTCCTCGAATGACAGATCTGTTCCGCGGCAGGAACGCAATCGCGACGCCATGGTGGGCTAATAGATCTACGGCTCCATACTCCGGGATTGGCGCGGTGCCACGCCCGCCCCAACTCCCGGGTATGGAGGGTAGATAGTGACTCAATGAGGTTGGAGTTTGGGAGTAATAATTTGGCGACCCAGCAGTAGAGAAAGGTGCTCAATAGAGGAGTGTTAAGAGAAACACGTCTCGTTCTGGGTAGTTCGAATTTCTTTCACCAGGTTGATGGAAGGTAGTGTTGATTTTTTCTTGGAGGATTGGCTTCGCAGAGCGGTTGCTTTCCCATCTATAGAGTATAGAAAAGCTCGAACTCTGACAGTAATTGCTTGTTCAGGAGAATGTTACGCTAAATTCTACGGCAATGGACATGTCTAATACAATTATGCAAGAAGTCATTGATGAGGTGCGCCACGTTTCGAGTTGTGGATGATTCCTTTTCCCATCTTCCTTTATACGAATGCTGGTAACTCTAACGTTGGTTTGTTCACGTTGAGATCGCTCAAAGGCGTGGGCTTGATCACGAGGTGGGGCTTCCAGTGTCCCGTCATTGGTGGAAGGAGGCTAAGCCAAAAGGTCTTGTCGTGCGGTGTAGCCCGTCCCATTTCAACCGATAATACTAACCGGATTGCGCGGTTTCTAGCCAACTCATCCACTGCCTTTGATTGCCACTTGATGACTAGGTAGAGCTTCATCCGCCTTGCATGAAACGCTTTGGACTGGACGCTGAGCTTAGTAACGAAAGCTGAAGCTCGAATCTACTAAGAATAGAAGATTATTGAGTGATTATCTACTGTAATTAGCGAAATTAATGAGAGATTGCAGGTCCAAGCAGACCGCGAAGAGGGTGGCGAACGATCGATTTCAACTGCACCAGCAATTCAAAATTCAACGGTAATGTGTAATCACTCAATTATTCAACAGATTCTATTGATTGTTATTGATTCAGGGGTTAGAAAGACAAGGATATATTGCTAAATAATATTCCTCCATTATAGTTCGTTGTCGAAGGTCCCCTGGATAATGTCGAGTTCGATGAACAGATCACAAATGAGGCTTTAGAAAGGTTACGTCTACGTACTCGCGCTTTGAAGCCATACTGCCTTACTAAATATTGGTCCTTTCCACACGCTTGAGGTGAATGGACCCTCATCTGCCTTTGCGTACCTTTTTTCCGCTCAAAAGTACCATGGGACTGGAGGGTAGTAATATCCAGCCATGGTGTTCGTCTCCATACTGGGCGCTGGCGCTATCGCACTCCGCTGAACTTAGCCAAACGCGCTTGCTTGTCTGCACCCTCTCACTTTTGATTGTTCTCTTTCGCTGTGCGCGTGTTCCAGTACTGCATCTTACTAGGGAAGGTCGTCAGGTCGAAGTGACCATTTGTAATGAGTTGTAGCTCACTAGACGTGGTTTCGGACGCTGATCTCGAATCTGCCTTCGAAATTTGCAGAAGCGATTCTCTGAACGGAGTTATGGAGCTTTTCCCTCCGCGTTTACCACGCAACAGGTCATGGGATCGGATCCCTGCTGAGCTTAACTTTTTTGCTTCCAGCGCAAACGTGGCAAAAAGTGGTTGTGGCGTCGCTTCTACATTAGCGCTCTCCTTGACTTGCCTGAAAAACAGTTTGCGTTCGCTTACTGGCGCGCTTAGTGCATCATGATCTAGGAGAATTTTAGGATGTACAGGTGCCCTTGGCGCGCAGTGCAGACGCTTTCGCGCTGAGCGAGTGCCATGTTCGTATTTACGGGGCGTAAACTCGCGCTTAGTAGGTTTCTTAGGGCCAATCTGCCATTTTGACCTGACTTCGAAAAGTGAAGCATCCATGGGTTAGTTCAGTTGATGTTCACACCTATTCGGCTGCAGATACATTCTCCTGCGCAAAGCCTCGTCTTGCCACTTCTTACGCATTCATGTTGTTACTGCTCCAGTTCTCCTGGTATCCTAAAAGCAAATTCCGTCCAAAGACAAGCAATTGACAAGAGACTGGCCCTGGAACTATTGATGACCATCATTCGATCAACTGCTACCGCACTTTTCGTAGTTAAGGTCAAAAACCTCATATCTGGCTAGACCCCTTATCCCGGGAAGGGTAGTTTTGCTCCCTGAACACGAATATGGCACCCATTTGGCGTTTGAGTGTTTTCTAGACTTAAAAGAGACATTCCCCACAAAATGCAAAGAAGTTCCTTCCATTCGAACCCTTCGTGGCATGCCCGCGAAGCAAGACCATTACCACTACACCATGCCGCCGTAGAACGTAAGGGTTCTTCCCGGCTATTCATGCGACATGGCTGGCAACCGCGCTCGACTCCGTTTTCTATTTTAATTCTAACAAGCCATCATAATTCCTTTCAGAGAATCGCTTTGCAAATTTCAAAGGCAGATTCGAGATCAGCGTCCAAAACCACGTCTAGTGAGCTACATCTCATTACAAACGGCCACTTCGACCTGACGACCTTCCCTAGTTAGTATCGACGCAAGTGCTGCAGAATGAGAACGACAACCGTGTAACACTACCCTCCTATCTCATTCCGGTGCGCTTCTGAGCGGAGAAACCGGCACGCTACCGCAGCTGCGGTCACCTCGTATATGGAAAGGACGTCTTCGGCAGGGGAAAGTACGGTTTTTCTCTGAAGACACAGTGTGAACGATTCCTGGGCATTGTGCAATTGCCTGAAAGTGGATGCCATTATTCTTACATGTTAGGTGGCTCAGTTTCTACTTAGAGCGCCATTACCGTAATCTTGTCACAACTTGCCCTTGTTCCGTGTCTTTAAAATAAATTATCTGCTCTAGCAAACTATCTTTTCAGAAATGCAATGTTGATATGGACATTGGCAATGAGACGATTAATATTGTCACCTCCGAAACATCTTTCGGCGCTGGCGACAAGTTGCACACATCTGAAGTGGATTCATTGAACTCACCTGCCACAGAACGAAGCCAGATCGCGTCACGAATGACCTTCCAATGTCCAAAGACACCGGCGAACACCACTATAGTTCTGGACACTGAAACAAGAACTACTGATACTAAGGTTAGCCGTCTATGGATCAGTCTTAATTTGGCCAGTGATCTTGAGTAATGAATCGATGGGGGGGGGGGTCGAGTTCGGAGTAATCTTCGCTGCGGATGGTGGGTATATCAAGAGGCCGGGTTCAGCGCGACCAGTTTACCACCAGTAATTGCCGATTGCTCGCTTCAGCAATGGGTGGAGAACAGGCTGGCATTGCGCCAACCACCCGCGAACCTGCCCGCATCCATCTCCAGACAATAAGATTGGCGCATGTCTACGAACTTTTCCTTGGCAATCACCAGCCCCATACTTGAACTATGTGTCTGGCCCAGGCTGCAGGTTGCGCAACCCTCGCGTGGCAGGCCATAATCCTATTGCTTTTCGACGCCAAATTTTCCCGCTGGTTTGCGCATGTGGTAGACCAGATTTGGAGTCTTTGTCGTCAAGTCCACCTAAAGGCGCGTGCGGAAGTCGAGATCATTTGCAGTAAAGGAGGGTCGTATCGTTCAACGACGAGAGGCGGATCGTCTTTTTTGCTGACCCCCCCTTCTACACAGGACATGCCTGCCGACTGGCTAATCGCGGGTGGGGCTCTGCAAGATATGAGTGCTCAGTACTTCTTACAGTACAGTACATTAGCTGATTCTAAATTTGAATCGGTTTGTCCTACTATTTCCGCAGTTAGTAAGAAGTTTATTGACAAGCAGCCAATCAGACAGGCGGGATTAGCGCTTCTTATAAAGTTTTTGTGGAAATTGGGACCTCAAATATTCGAGTAATTACCAGGCAAGAAGGACAGAGGGTTGTGCACACTTTTGACTTCAGGTTTTAAGCGGCCATAACTGAACCATAATACAATTAAATAATTTTAGGACAGGACTGGAACCATAAATTTGTTTACAACGCCTGATAAGTCAATGATTTCAACGAGACCAGAGGTAGGATCTGTCATCATTGCTTTCCAAGAAAAATTAGCGTTATTCACTTTTTGCCAGTATAAAATCCAAAATGCGGCTGTTACATGCGTAGATCTTTTTAGCGCCGGAGTTATTGAGCGCTATTAAGGCATTAAAAAGACGGAAAGCGATTTTGATTGTCATAATGATTTCCAATCAAATGGCTCGAGTGAGAAGTGCTGTTCTTTCTCTCTTTCCATTTTTTTAGATGTTGAAATTTCCAAGGCTAACTTTCCGGGTACTGCTGAAGTCTTTTTGGGGTCCTACTAGTCCCATAGAGAAGAAAGGCACACATCTGCCAGCTGAAGTAACGCAAAACGTTACTGAATGCGAAGATGTAGAAGTTCAACGAAGAGCAGAAGTTTCTTGCTACCCTGTTGAAGACCACTTCGCTGGCGAAGCGTTGCTGGAGAGCAAGGTAAATTTTTTTTGATACTGATCTATAGTATGACGGCAGTCGCCTCGCCGGCTGACGCCGGCGTGGCTCCTTCTGATACGGCCCGGCTGCGCCGGGCGGGCGCGGCTTCGCCGCGCGTGCTTTCTTTCACATATTTCTAGATTCAACTGATATCCCCCTTTTGTTCTGTACTCCATTTTTTCCGGTGTCTGAAGTACTCTTGAGCTATTTTACAGATTCTTCGTCTGACTCCGTCCACCTCGGAGCAGGCCACAATGTTTGTGCCCCACAATCCTCACCGACGACCCTCTCCTGACCTTAATCCACTTTTTTCCGGTCTTTGAAGTGCTCTGGGACAGTTTTAGGGAATTTTTGTCTGGCTCCGCCCACCTCGGAGCAGGCTCCGCCCACAATGTTTTTGCCCCACAATCCTCACCGACGACCCTCTGCTGACCTTGATCCACTTTTTTCCGGTCATTGAAGTGCTCTGGGACAGTTTTAGGGAAATTTCGTCTGGCTCCGCCCACCTCACGCTGGCCCCGCCCACAATGTTTTTGCCCCACAATCCTCACCCGCGACCCTCTGCTGACACCTTGAATCTCACTTTTTTCGCAGGTGCTTTGAAGTGCTCATGGAGCCGTTTTACAGATCTTTTTGTCTGACTCCGGCCGCACCTTCGGAGCATGGGCTCGCCCACAATGTTTTGCCCCTAGCAATCTTAACTTATTTGGAGTGTTCTGGAACGCAGAGCTAGCAAAGCATTTAAATGAAGTACGCCTTGGCGATTTAGGCAAGCTCCGCCCACTGTGGGCGGGTCTCAACACGCTTTGAGCGTGCCCTATATTCGCCAGATATTTACATTCTACTCCGAGCTTTTTGCGACTTCCATATATCTCCTCACCCTGTCGTAATCGCGTGATTTTGCGAGAAGCACCGCCCACCTTGAGCCCCGCCCATTTAGGGTGTACCTGCCACAGTTAGTCTGGCGACTCCTTACTAACCTTATTCCCTTTTTCCCCCATCTTTAGGCTGCCCCGGAAGCGAATTATGAACATTTTTGTGCGGAACCCCAAACTTTCGGGGAGTGCCCCGCCCACTGTGGGCGGAGCTTCCCTTAAGTCAAGTGTGCTTTTTATTTCTTGTCCGCATCGCGTCGCCTACCATCGCGCCCACCTTGACCGGACCTCTCCAAGTCGTTCTTCAGGTCGAACCGAATTTCCGGACAGACAAACTTACAAACAAACAAACAAACTTACAAACAAACTTACAAACAAACAAACAAACAAACAAACAAACAAACAAAGCGAATTATATATATGGGGTGATTTTGTGCGGAACCCCAAACTTTCGGGGAGTGCCCCGCCCACTGTGGGCGGAGCTTCCCTTAAGTCAAGTGTGCTTTTTATTTCTTGTCCCACGCCCTACCCATCCCCACCTGACCGGACCCTCCTAAGTCCGTTCTTCAGGTGGAGAGGAAAGAAGAAAGGGGAAAAAACAAACGCGAATTTCCGGACAGACAAAGCTCCACAAAACAAACAAACAAACTTACAAACAAACAAACAAACCAAACAAACAAACAAACAAACAAACGAACAGACAAAGCGAATTATATATATGGGGTGATATATATGGGGGATTCTTAGTCTGAAGTGTAAAGTGTAGTTGTAGTGTAATGCCTGCTTCAAGAAGCGTGGAATGTGTTTATTCAATAAAACGAAAAGCTGAGGTTAATGAGAAGTATTATATTAGGTTGGCGGGAAAGTTCTGTCACATTTTTTCAAACAAGGCTTTCTTTTTATAGAGAGGCGTACAAGATCAAAATTATACAGCAATGTCATTGCGGAATCCCTGCCAGTTTTCGAGCACTTCGTGGATGCCATCGCTTCACAATGGAGGCTGGCACGACGCAATGTTGGACATCATCTCAACTTTGACTTGGGCTCAAGTCGTGGAGGTTTTCTCGGCTGTGCAACGGTTGAATACAGGAGTTGACTAGCAGCCAGAAAGAGCAATGTCTGGACTACATCATTGCAAGGGGAGAGCCATCCAGCTCCATTGCATGAAGTACGGCTCGAACTTTTTTGACGGGGTGTGCTGCACCAGCACGTTGAAGACGGACTGTGCCGATGGATTTTGCCCTCTGCTTGACGATTCGCTTCAGATCTCGTAGCTGCCTTGCGTACGGATTAACCGAGGAGACAGCTTCTTTATACAGTAGTTTCCCGGCCCACAGCTATCTCAAGCTGAGATCACAGGTACTCCCAAACATCACTTCGCCATTCGCACCGTAGCCTCCCGCTCTGAAGAGCCAGCGTCGTGGAAGATTGTCAGATGACTGTAGACATTGTCCATGTGCAGCTCCGTTATTTCGGCGTCGACAGCTGTCATGCTGGCGCCAGGGCGGTAGAAGAAAGAGTTTGAGGAAGCACTTGGAGGGGTCGGTGCCAAAGGTAGCGGATAACATTCTTGTTCATATTGCACGATAAGGAGAGGCAGGAGTCAAGCCAGTGATACCAATAGAAAGACCATTCTTTGATGTATAAGTGCTCATATTACCGGTTAACGCTTTTCAGAAAATTAGCAAATATTTTGGGTTCAAAAATATATGACAGAACTTTCCCGCCAACCTAATATAGATCTCAGTTAATTAGCTCCCTCTTTCATCAATGACCCGCTTCCAGCTCCCCGAGAGCGTTTTGACCACTGGCACCCTCGTTTTTTCAACAAATACGAGTAAAAGGCAAGTTGAACCCTACTCTCGGTATTGTTTGTCTCCGAGCATCGCATTAAAGACACATGGTACGCTCAAACACATTGAGGGTGTATGAGACTATCAGCCCCCCAGCTGTCGATGTGTCGTGGTCCCCCGCCCAAAACTGCACGGGGTTAGAGTACAGGGCCGTGGAAAGTCTAATTCGTCCATGCTCCGCCCAAAATGCAAGTTGCGGCGCAGACTCCCCTTATGCTACCAGCCGTCTGCGCTGCGCGTGTCGCGTGCGCCGGCTGCTTGGCCTTGTCGCGTGTGGCTACTTTCAAAGCGTGAAAGTCCCGCAAAGGTCAAGGTACTTTCCGACCTATCCCATATTATGAGTTTTCCATAAGGCCACTCCGCCGTAGACGAGGAAGCAAACACCTACGTTGTATTCAATGAGGATGTGGCTTGTCATGGCAGAGTGTCTGCGTTTCTATTAGCGCTTACAAACTGGAATTATTCAAGATTTCGAAAAGTAGGTTAAGCGAATAGAATCGCACCACAAGCAGAATGATGGCCGCCTACTCAAGCTTCTGGAGACGCAGCCGAACGTAATCAACAGTAACAGCCTCTATAGGCTGCACCTAAGTGACAATTGCCATACTTCTCTGGGTTTTCGGTTATAGGGAAAACTTATTTGTAAAGGATGCATCATATGTTGAACCAGTCTCATAAAGCGCACCGGATAGCCTTAACTGAGTCTTCTTTCCCTTGTACGCAATGGAAGAACTTTTGCGAGACCTCGCGATTGGTAGCAATTGTTGGAGTCCTTGCGTAAACTATGCACGCATCCCTCTCAGCATCTCTCAAGAAGGAAAGTAGATTGCATAGCTAAAAGCAGATGAGGATAAAGATTTCGCTGTGTTATTGGTGGGACTTCGAAGCAATGCCGCTGAGTACTGGCAGACAGCCACAGTCGACACTAATCAACATCAAAACATGGATGACATGACGTTTGAAATCATTCAGAAACGCTCATTTTCTCTCTGCTACTCGGCAATGTGAAGAACACATAGGAGGATCAGACTACGCCAAAAGATCATGGATCTTGATGAGGGAATGCGACCGTACCCAGCTTATTTACCAAAGTTAGCATCCTCTAGGTGTACCTCATTTGATCCGTACCGCATCCATTAGAAAGCAAAAAATTCCGAATTTGACGTCTGACTGCAAATGGTGCTCCAGCCGTCTTTTCATTGTAATCGCCGTTAGTGGCTGTAAGAGAATGCGAGCGTGAAGAGAGCCAGTGCAATCTGAAAATCTGTGCAAAAAGGAGGCCTAGTCCTAGGCGCATTAAATGAATGATTAAACCTTGTAGATTGGAGGTCTCTTTTTCAGTGAAAGGAAAATTTGGTGGGCGCAAAAAGTAGGTCCAAGTGTGGCAGGACTTTCTTTCCAACCTAATAGTTTATGGTGCCATCCACCTGTCGATCTGACTAACAGCGAATAGGTAATATATGCCAACAGTGACGGTTTTGCTCTGTGTAGCCACAGTGCAAGAAACTATTGCCGTAATGGTTGCTCTGCTTGAGCACCGCGTACTCGCTCGGCCATTCTCCAGATCCATTCGCACACACTCGTTATCAGTAAAGTCAGTCGGAAGGGGGACATCAGCGATCGTGAGCCTAGTCATCACAACCCCCTTAGCCCCTTTTTCAGCGCTGACTGAACGGCCCAAGTCTCAGCAGGTTAAAAAAGTTTTTTGGGAAAAAACGGGATGGCTCTACGTACGCCACGCGCCCTCACACCGCCCGACTTACTGTAGTGATAATTGACCGTAACGGTCCACTTAATGGAGCTCGATTATCACAGCAAAAAATGGCTTTTTGCATTTAATTAGGGGCATTAACGTGGCCGCCATTGAAATCTACACAACCCGAAGAAAACCCTGCATTCGATGGTGACCATTCCATTGGCCTCTGAACGCCGATGGCTATCGCGAGGACGTGATGAGGAAATGGATCTATCGCACCGAGATGGTTAGTCACTTCCACTTGATTATCCTGTCTTCTGTTTTGTCGTGAGCTAAAGTCAATGTCATTATTTCAGGGCGAGAACATTTCGTTAGCTCAAGTAGCTATCTCAAGTGCTGGTCCTCAGGACTCTATGGATGATATTCAGGTTTCTTTTTTGATAAGGTTGAGCTATAGACGGTCATCTCGGATCAAGGGGACTGGAGTACCAGTTGCTCGTAACACAAAGCTATTGGAATATTTCGAGCAATTCGTATTTTGGCGCTTCTGCCATTGAAAAAAAATGTCTTATCCAGAGGGAGGTCTTTCAGGTCGTGGCGCGCTTTTCGGAAATGATTTGTTGCATGTTGTAGAGGTCCATATAAGGATCACAAAAATGGGTTTCATTTTTGCTATGCGTTTCTGGGTAGGTCAAAAACTGAGTGCAAAGTTTGCTGGGGAGAAGCGATTTTGAACCATTTTTCCGAGGCTTTTTCTATTCATAATGTTAAGTATGCATAGCAGATGAGACCTTCGTCGACACTGCATCGAAAACAATACAATTCAAGGTAAAAAGTACTTTATTTGGCACATAGTGAGGCAGCATTGTAGTTTCTCAAGAGATTCTCGCAGCATCCCAACCCGCAGCTGGCGTGAGGGGGGTGTTCAGAGCCATGTTGGCGCCAAATGACCTAGACGCCAATTTTAAAGGTCAGAATCGTCATCAGGGCCATTAATAACCTCTATATACAGACTTTCAGCAAAAATTTTCTCCTCTAGATGAGCGCTTAACAGCCCCTGCGTGCGGGTTGGCAACAATTCAGTGGAAGAATGCTCTTGCAGCAAGTCGGCGCTAGGCTGCGCCGTGGTCAAAAATGGGTGTCGTAAATCCAAAACCGAAAAACGTATAAAGTATCCGAAAAATGCAAAGAGTTAGTCGCCAAGGGGATCCGATCCAAGAACCTTCTTCGCGAGAGCCCACCGCACTATCCACTCCGCCATCCACCGACCACGAAACAGCGGTTGCGAGAATCGTTCAAGTAACTTCGGTATTACTCCCCTCCGTCCACTTTCTTATTGGCTTTACTTTGCTATCTTTTCAATACATAGTGAAGGGACACCTCATGAATTATGCACTGTCAAAGTTACAGCTACAACAGAGCCCATTAACACGGTTAAAATCGCGATTTCTCGTCAAATTGTTTTCACTCAGTTTTTGACCTCCCCAGAAACGCATAGCAAAAATGAAACCCATTTTTGTAAACCTTGCATGGACCCCTACAACAAGCAACAAACCATTTTTAAAAAACGCGCCACGACCTCAAAGACCTCCCTTGTTAGTGAGTTTCAAATACCAACAAGCTGGGCTAAATGAGTTTGAAGGCTAAACTGTGGCACGCCACTTCCCCCCCCCCCCAAGGCGGTTTCTTGTCTATTGGGGCGAAGATCGGCTTGGCAGGCTGTACAATGTGTTAGCATTTTCGGGCAATTGCGAGGGCGCTAACGGCAAGGGCAGAAGGCGTATGCGATTACTGGAATAACCGTTTCGCGGACGTCTCTATCATCAAGAATGCAGATCTTCTGCCTGGTAACTAGATCCGCATTCGAACAACGGCGATCCAGGGTTGAGAGGACCAGAGTGAGGGGGCGCAAACAAGTAGCGAGTTAAGCTGTGGTTAGGCGTGTCGCTGGGCCTCACACTAGTGTCATTTTAGAACAGGAGCTCAGGACTTATTGGAGAAAATGGGTCAGCGGTGCGAGTGACTCCTCCCATACCGTAAGCGCGAAGCGGGCCGTAAAACGTGTTGATTTTGCAGGAACAAGATTTCGAGCAATTCTGTACGAACAGGAAATGAAGCTGTAGCACTGGCTGAGACCATGCGAACGTTAGAAGGAAATGTCGAGAAATTCCACATGTATGCGTAATTACTGCGTCGAATTCACGTCACTTAATTGTTTTCTTTCCGTATCTATCGCGATTTTAAGGTATCGGCGTGATCATCGAACTTTCACAACCGATTATTCTATCAGTGATTCGCTGAACGAGACAAATATAACAAGAAGGGGATGTTTCCCATTATGGTATGGTGCTTTATTAACTCGCTGAACGTCCTGAAATGAAAGAACGATATTGTTCTTAAGGAGCGATTGCGTATTGTTGGTAGTGGCGTTCAGTAACGAACCTATAGTTGCCAAGTGACTCTCAAGGGAAGAAAAAAAAAAAGCTAAGAAAAATTCTGAGAACACCGTAACGACCCTCTGGCGCCCTCACTTTAGGTGTTCTCCCTGGCTGCTCGTTTTATGTCAAAGCAGCCTCGAACGCCTGGCTGCCTCTGGCTCGCCTGGGATCGTTTCTTCGCGTCAATCCGATCCTAATACGCATCCTAACATTGAAGAACAAGAGAAAAACACGGTCAGCAACAAAAAACTGGAATTCTTGACGGGATAGTAGGCTCTATGAGTTGGCAGTGGTGGGACAAGCGGCAAGGGAGGCGTGAGAACTGCTACCCATGAGGGCTTCATTACTCACTGCGAAAAAGGGGCAGTTTTAGAGAATGCCGGTCAAACTGCTTGAACGACGGAAGACGCCTACGAATTCGTTGAGTGCGGGACTGTCTTCAAAGGAAAGGAAAACGTGCAAGATAAATCGCCTATGATCGCTTCCTTATGGGAACTGAAAGAAATGTTAATTGACAGCACAGGCCAGAGAACGTTGAGAAGCCGTCAGAAAAGCCTTAAACCCTGTGGGCACGATTTCTGGCGGTAGGCGGTTTTTGCCGACAGCGGTGGTAGGGTTGAGGTTGAGTAGGGCAGGGCCAAACGCCCAACTCGCAGCTCTTGCACCAATGACGTTGGCAGTGACCGCCGCGCCTCCTCGCCGTCGTACCGTCCTGCCTTTGATTAGGCCCGTTCAAACCTTTGACGGAGTATGTGACGTACCAATGTCTTAGTCAAGGCTTCTCAAGCAAATCATCTTCAAACCACATAAGCGTCAATGAAGAGGCTATGTTTTATCGCGCAGCTTCCTTTATTATATGTGTGTTTATTGGGAAGGGGGGGGGGTCGTAATTTTCAGAAAATGATCACAACGCGATGGCGTGCCCTGCGGACAGCACGGAGAAGACGGGCACCGCAACCATTGGTTCAATGCAACCATTGTCAATGAGGGGACTGACAAACAACGAAAATTGAGACCTAATGACCTTATCGACTTCTCTGCAGTACTTCCCTACATGGTGTTCGTAACGGTTGATTAGAAAGAAAGAGCTTTTCATAGGTGGTCGTTCTAGTTTTTTCACCTACTTCATTTCTGCTCTCTCGGTAGAGAGTTAGCATAGTTGCTGGGTCTGACGCTTTAATTTAGAAAGATTCGAAGAAAGAAAGTCGGCAACATTGACGAGGAATGCGAACGGCTTGTTGGACAAACGATGCCAAGAACTCAGGGAGTTTTGAAATTATTTTGAAACTACCAAGAACGGTCTATCTCCGGGAACTCTCAAGCTGATTCGCCAACGTGGAGCCGCAGGAGCCGCTTAGAGCTCCCAGCTGACGTCCGAGCTTGTGAACCTCTACAGAGTGATAAAGAAAGAGCAGCATCACTGGGGGAACAACAGAGGCTGAGAGCAGCATGAGCAACGCCCGCCGATTTTGTCAACTGTGAGACCAAGATCGTCGGCGCTCGAAAGGGCAATAGGGAAGGTCATCTACTACTTCTACCTCGATTGTGACACTCAGGTCCTCCTGCCATCGTACCGCTCGGAGCAGGAGTTCCTTCACTTTCACCTTCCAGCGTCCGACATGCCATCTTTCCGGTGAAGAATCGTACGACACCCGGTAACAGTGTCAGACCCGAACATCTGAAGAATCGTCCGCTGAAACTCTGGCTCTACCCTTCACGCGCTACCTGCCGTGCCATCGATCTCACTGCAGGGACGAATGGAGTCGTTACTGATGCTCGCACGAGCAAAGAAAGCATAGGTGATACTCGCTCGAATTCCAATATATTCGAAAGTGTGCAGTTGATTTATTGCGTGCTAATTTCAGATTAGCTTTTTGATGCAACTTCTGACCGCACAAAAATCTGGATCCAACATCGTGACTTTTAGGAAGGTTTTCCGAATCTTTCCAAGTTGTCCTCGAACTTCTATTGAAAATCGGTTCCATCGAATGTTCACTTTTATGTCATTGTTTTCGCATAGATTATTCCCGGAATCCAAAAGCGTTCGGCCTCAGGGATAATCATTGCAGGACAGGTGGGGTGCGGAAAGCACATTTTAGTCTTTATAAGAAGTGTTTCATACAGTGCTGTTCGCTGCGGTTGCTGAGCGCCGTCGGATTTGGCACGGAGCTGGCCTTTCCCGATTCAAATTTTCTCCTTATAATTGCTGATTTTTCCAATTTTAGCTGATTTCGATATGCACATCTGATAAAATGTGGTTTGAAAAACCACGTAATTGCCATGTCAGCTTGTGGTGCCTCATCGGCGATCTTCGTATCAGCCGCACACGACGCGAACAACCGATCGATCAATATTTATCAACAAAATTTAACAACGGAAAAATTGAAAGGGGTGAGGAGAGCGACTCCCTTGCTGCCGACCACAGGGAGCACACTGATGATCTTTTGTCTGGTGGCGCGCCTACTTCATTTGCTAAGTCCACTCTCAAGATATAGTCGTTCCCTGCGGAACGAAGGGGCGTGACAGAGTATGTGTACCCCGTAACACACTCATACTGCCTGACACGCCCCTTCATCCGCAGCGAAACTGACGGCATGAGGCCAAGTGGGTCGTCCAGTGGATCCTCGATGTTGCAACGCGCACAACTAGTTAGTGACTCCTAGCTAGTCGACTCAGCGTGATGAAACACTTTCAAGTTGAACTATCCAGGTCCTGATGCGAATGCAGCACATGGGATCTAACCATTGGAAGCTTTGATTGCGGCGTCATTGCCATGTGAATCTCCTGACCGATAGCTTAGGCTATGAAAATGTGGTGGAAACAGATATTTTCTTATATTTCGGACCTTTCCCGACCATCATCCATTTAAAGCATAGTATTTATTTCT
>MU913522.1:7567-19295 GCA_036418165.1 Cooperia oncophora | reverse complement strand
ACCTGAATAAAAGTTTTGAAAAAAAAACATTAGACAACTTCCGAAATTCGACCCGTTTACAAGCGTATGGAAGAAAGAATCATCTCTGGAGGGACCTCAAGGGAACGAGGTTTTAAGCTTCCTTCACATACATCGGCAGTAAGTAGAGTGCGCTTTTTGAAGCCTCTTCTGCAGATTACATCAAAATCGCACTCTGAAGGGTTTTTGAAGAGCTTTGCAGCGCGGTAATATTTCAACTGCACACATTACAGTCACCAATTTCTTGCATAATCCTTTGAGAACAAAAGGTAGGACAAATCCACCTCTTTCACATATTCTCTTCACCGTTAAAATCAATGTAATACTCGATCCCTGCACACAGAACAAAAGAAGCGGGAGTCTACTGACAGAATGGCTCCGATATTCTGCGTACAGGCAGTGAGCACGATTGCTGGAGGCGGGTGGTTGTTGCCGTAGTCATTGGTGGAAGGACTGCGAGAGCTCTTCCTCAATCACGGTGGCGACAACGGTTTTCCCCGTTGTCGTGTTCACTGCCTTTATAGCCGTGATTACACATTATGCCCTCACTGAAGAACAGGAGGATCAGAAAACAGAAATCGATCCCCATATACCCTTCTCCCGATCCAGTCCTGCGATTTGCTGACTAGCTAATCGATCGATACCTACACTTTTCACACATTTTCGTGTTCTCTGGTTCTCCTGTTCCAGTAACTCAAAGTACGAACGTGGTCTAGAGATTTTCAGCGATGCAACGCGCAAGAACGAAACTATACATAGGAATCACAAGAAACGTACTAGTTCCAATGCGCGTTCTGGGGAACTTTCGCTAACAGGCTTGTTCATTGGGTGTGTCAGTGGGACAGGTTTGGTGTGCCGCCAGCTCATGCTCCAGCAGCTGTAGAAGGTAAAGCGACAAAAGCTGGTGGAGAACGACCGATACAACGGATATGGTACAGTTTTCTCGTTTGCTTCAATAGCTGGTGAAAAACGAGCTAGCGCCGCGGCAAACCCCTCCGTACTGACACGCCCCACCATCCGTAGCGAAAGACATTGTATGCTCCCTTGACAATATGGATTCCCAGTGCCTCTCCGATTTCTGCCTCCCTGCCTCCCGCCGCCTCCCATCCCTACCCTTTCTGACGTGAGTTCTCTGCGAATGAGTGTGGAGCATGAGTTCCCAGCCCCAGCACTCAATACTCAGTGAGTTGAACTGCGTGATAGAGTCGATGCGCAGCGCCGCTGCCATGTTGAGTGAGCAGAATCCTGAGGAAGATGCTACATCAGCCCGTTTGCAACACCTATTTCGTAGTGACTGGGAAGTAACGTTCCACACCCAACGAATATAGTACAGCTCAGCGTATAATAGACAGATGCGCGGGATCCATCGGTCTCTCTCAATAGCACGTCATTTGCTCGGTGAGGGCGGGGAAGGGGTTAGGAGAAATGTGGGAATAGGAAACAGACGTGCATACAACACATAAAAACACAATACATTAAACCATAAAAAACCAAAAAACCATGTTCCCATCATACGCTCCATTGTGAGACCCCCCTATATTTTGCCGTCGACAGGCGGAGTGGGCGTAGACGCCTCGGATCTTATCAGTAGTTTGGCGGCGCCATGAACTAAAAATGGAGACTTGTGCAGCGAGCGTGAAACTGGAAAATCAACGATCAAAAAATACAGATCAAAACACGATCTCCTATTTGCAGCGACTTACTACGACCCCGTTTCGTTACATACAGCGAGCTGTGAGCCCTGGATGCGGTGCGGCTTGAGGGAAACAAGGATACTGGCATCAATAACCGGGAGCAGTGAGTCACAAGGGAGAAGCTTCACTCTCAAGGGAGCTATATCATATGGTCCCTAACGTTGGGGAACCTTACAAAACATGAAAAAAGTTCACCTAGCTCGGTGGAGGTCATCAATTTCTACGAACTATGGACAAGAAGCGTGGCCCACTAACTAGTAGAATCTTTCACTGTAAAAGTTTTTGATGCTTAAGGGCTTGCACCAATATGCCCATCTTATTGAGAAATTGCGCCTTCGAGTCTTAAGCGGTTTCAAGCGCCAACATCACAATTAACAGTAAACTTAAACTGACATGATCTCTGAACTCGATTTGCTTTTGGAGGGATAGGCGATGAAGAAACTCTTTCACGGATCTTAGCGAGAAGAATTCCAACAGTGCATTAGCGAAGTTGTTCGTCTGCCGAAAGTGGCGCATTATGCTCATGGTCAACAACCGTTCATCTTGCTTCAGGTATCTTTTCCTGAAAAGCTGCTATTATGAATGCAAGATCAAAAAATATAAGTATCAAAATGACGAATTTTGCTCATATTAGGTGATTTCTCTAGAGTAATTTTGTAACTACAAAACAATGTGGTGCTATTGCAGAAGTCTACAGTATTCTGCCCTATCAAATTATTCAGGTCATCCCATTCAAAAGTGCCGTCGGTTTTATTCGAATAAAACAAAGAGGAGAATAGATAAAAAAGTAATATTTTGGCTTCAAGTTGAGTAAATCCCTCCTTCACCAATGACCCGCTCCCAGTGCCCCGAAAGCCTTTGGACCTCTGGTACCTTCGATTTTTCAACAAGTGCGAGTAAATTGCTGTTGATGCCAATTTCGGCGAATGACAAAACATTGTAGCGCTTGCCGTCGGAGAGTAAAACGTTGTGGCGCTTGCCGTCGGAGAGTACCTCGACTGACCAGAACAGTTGGAATCGAACGGCTTTATGTTGGGCGAATGGGGCGATTGAACCCAGGTCTCAGTATTGTTTGTGTCCCAGCACTGCCCTACAATACAGTTACTCGGGGTCTGGCACTATGACGAGCAACGGTGGCCTTCTTGTAGTTGTGTACCATCCATTTGTCGATCTGATTGCCGAGGATCAGGCAATATGCACCATCTACGATTTTAGGTTGTTCGAAAAGTCCTGCGACACTTTGATTGAATTGTTCTAGAAAAAGACCAAAAATCATTTTGGATGTTTTTATCCCTGATTAGTGGAGACTGTCCTCTGGGGTTTCTGCACATGGGTATATCATGACTTTGTGGAAGTTTTCAAAGCTTAAAAGTCCCTCAGAGATCGAGGTACTTTTCGACCTATCCCATATTATGAGTTCCTGTAGCCACAACTCCGCCGTAAGCGATCATCGTGGCGTGGGGGTGAACGGTTTTGGACTGTTCCAAAAACGTACCAATGCGGAGGGTGCCACGTCAGAGCCTGGCGAGCTACGCGTGGTTAATTTTCTTCTCGCCGAAAACAGTAACAACTATGGGCTTCATTCCCCTGAAGCTGAGGACCACCGACATGGGCTGCGTGGCTGGGACCGTAGGACGAGGCTGGAAAATACGGCAGGCAAGGAGATTTGAAGTCCCCAGGACTAGGATGACGATCTGTAATACGCGCACGGAAGCTTGCATCGGAAGCTCACATCGAAGATCTGATGTTGCAAGCCAGGAAGATCAAGTACGACGTCATCGGACTGACCGAGACGAGGAGGCATCGCCCGCTACACGCTGTACGAGATGAGAGAATGTTTCGCTCGAACATGCGACGCAGAGGCGTTGGCGGTGTGGGCGACTCGTAAACGCATTTGGCCATGAATTCGATTCGTAGAAAGTGACCGACCGAATCGGACGTTGCGATTGAGAGATGTGGTTCAACTCCAGCTTTGACAATCTTCGTCGCCTACGCACCAACATCAAGCTACGACGAGGATGAGCTCGAAGCGTTCTATATGGAATTGGAGAAGTTCTACAAGGAAGATAATTCTTCAAGGTCATCGTCGGTGATTTCAACGCTAAGATCGGACCAAGAAGAACGGCTGAAGAACTTCACATCGGAACTCACGGAACGGAGTGGAATGAGCAGGGTGAAAGCTGGTCTGAGTTATAATCATGTGACTCAAGATCTGGTATCGCAGTTCCAGAGCCCTACTCTCTACGCGGCTTGGGATTCCTGGTGGACATTCCATAAACGAGATTCGACACTCATTGCATCTGGGTTTTGCCTAATCGATGTCGCTGTTGTCCCTAAGTTCTACACGGGATCCGACCATCGCCTCCTTCGCGCAAGATTCGCATTTCGATGCGAGGAGAGAGAGCGAAGTATAAGAGCAAGCAAGACTTCATAACTGGGATATTCACTTGTCTCGGCCTGGCTCGTGGAGGATTCTTGTATCGCACATCGACGAGGAATAACGACGGCTTGCCTCACATCTCACGACTGGGCGTCAAGAAGTCAGAGGGTTAAATGACCAGAGCTCTATCTCTGGAACTCTCGAGCTGAATTCGCCAACGTGGAGCCGTGAACGACGTCGAGGCAATTACCGAGCTGAAGTGAGGTTGAGAGGCTATGCAGAGGAGCGATAAAGAAGACTCAAGAAGAGAGCAGCGTATTGGTGGAAGGCGCAGCGGACTTGGGAAGAGATACGCAATCGCCGGCGGGCGACCTTGCTCAAGTAAACCAGGATGACGGCCTCGACGTCCAGATGGAACAATCAACGCATCCAGAAGGGGCATTGGAGAGGTCATCCACCCCCGATTTCTATCGATCTCTTGCCAGCAGTCCAACTGCACATACGCTTGAGCAGATGGATTAATGTGTTCCTGCAGTTTCCCTTCCGAAGTCACCGTGTCTCTTCGTCGTGAGATCGTGACGGCACCCCGGTCGCAGGATAGAGGGAACATAATGAGTCTTCGCCAGTTCCCAGTCAAAACTCTGGCTCGACTCTTCAGCGCGTACCGTGTCGATGTAAGGTACAACCACCAAGGATGGTGGACAACCAGCAAGATGTGTTGCTGTACAAAGAGTCTCTTTGAACAGGATTGGCAGAACACTAGACGAAGGACAGCCATGCGAGCAAGCAGGGTTTCGAAGAGGATTCAGCACGATCGATCACATCCACACGGTAACGAAGCTCATCGAAGTATCGCGAGAGTACAAGATGCCGCTATGTCTCACCGGTTCATGGTGGGGACGTGTAAGAAGGCCTTCGATTCGTGGAGACGAAGCGGTTATCGAAGCCCTAGAACAGCAGAGTATTCGCTATTCAGTACATCAGGATTCTCGTGCGTATACGCAATTACTACGTCAGACTTTCACATTCTACAAGGAGATATATGTGTAAGAGAGGGGTCGAAGGGCGCACCATCTCGCCGGCAAGGTCTTCAGCGCTTCTCTCGGAGAATATCATGGTCACTAGATGGGAGCAACATGGGAGTGAAGAGTCGAGGTCGGGATCACTACTCATTCGGATTTGCTGAGAGACATCAGCTTTGATAACGCAAATCGGCAAGCGGAACGGAATGCGGCATGAATTCGATGGCGTGTGAAGAATCGGTTACGGTGAACGTACGAAGACGATTGTATCATTGAAACGGAATGGAGAATATTGATCCATTCCGCTCCACGGAATGACATTCTGATGCCTAGCTATGTGTACCTAGTCGTAGAAATAATTGATGGAATGCTAGGTCCAGGAGATTGAGCAGGGGAGGCGAGCGGCTTTGGGGAGCCTTCAGAAATGAGGGAGTAGGCGAAGCAGAGAGAGAACCAAGCTCGTGCACCTATTCGATTCCGCGGGTCCTTCTCTGCCTTGCGTAGGCCTCAGAGATTGGTCTACGAAAGCAGGATGAGCATGCGGTCGGCGTTATTCAACGCGCCATCGAAAGGGCGATGCTCGGAGTTTCCCGCTACACGCAAGTGAGAGAGGGAATCCGGAGCTCCGCACTCCGCCAACGATCGAAGATCAGAGACGCCGCCGCATTTGCGCCAAGGTTGTAAAATCAGATGGGCCGGCGGTTCGGTTCGAGGACGAGAAGTGACCGCTGACAGAGGTCAGACTGGATTCCCGGGATGTATGCGACGCCTGGAGCGCCAGCCTATGCGATTGGATCATGACTTCTTCGTGAAGCTTAAGAACGGTATGAAGTTATCGTGTCGTCGAGCTTGAAGAGTTAATGGGCACTCTTTGAGTTGCGGGCGATGGAGAGTTTACTAGGCGCCCGCTAGTGAAATGATCACGGAGCACAGGTGTAACAGGTAGGGCCACGTCGCCGTGAGTGGAGGAAGCTAACACTCTAAGTTGTCTTGAGGAAGAGTTGAGCCATGGCATAGGGTCTTTTGCATGCAGCGTTCCAGGCTTGCTTTTTAATTTGTAGTTAGGCAAGTAAAGTCCACAGCAGAGAAATGAGTGCCTTATATCAGATTCTTAGGGCAGCCAAAGGATCCCGTAGAGTTGGCACCTTTAGGCTCACCTGAGTGGCATGCCGTGCTTCTCCGCATGGTGGAATAAAAACCTTTTATCGGTAAAAATTTTTGTGAAGGATGCCTCATGAGTTGGACCCTCTGACAAGTCATACCGAATGACCGTGACTGAGTTTTCTTTTCCTTGTACCACGAAGGAAATTTTGTGAGATTTGTGGTTGTAGCGAGTGTTTGGAGGCTTGCGTAACATCATGCACATGCGCTCAGCAGGATGCTCAAACAGAACAGTAAATTGTAACACTGAGAGGCTGGGATTAGTTTCAGTGTGTATATTGGTGGGATTCAAGCGGTGTTACTGGATATACACCGTGTAGAGACACAGTCTTATTAAGATGTAAGTTTGACAGACTCGAATGGATGACAAGAATCATTCGAAAGATCATTTTCTCTACTATTCGGAAAGCGAAGACTCAATGGGTGATTGGCTATGAATATGGAATTGGAGAGGATGGCACGTACCAGGTTATTGTACAAAGTAGGCAGCTCTACTTACACATCACTTTGGTCCTATCGCTTTTAATAAAGCGAAAAATTCGAAAATCGACCTCATCGAATGGAGTCCATCTCCCCTTGAACTTACGTAGTCCTTGGTAGAATCGACGGTTCTCATCTGCTTATCAAAATTGACGATTGTGAGTTTGGCTCGAGTCAAACACCCATATTTCGATATAGGGCGGGGTGCGTTTCACATTCGTGATGACATCTCATGCTGGAACATTATGCTAGAGGCGAGAAATAGTTAGCGGTTTTATGCTTGTAGAAAAAATGAGCGTACATCCGCTATCACCCTTGCACAGTAATTATGACATAACTCGGGCAGCAGTTTGCAGAGCTGGGATTCAGTCTCCGCGTGGCAAATGACTCGACAAAGTTCAGGCTCTGCGATATAGACATCAGCGTTGACTTCATCCAGCCTTTTTTTTTTTTTTGTGCAAGATGAAGCTTATGGGACATCCAGATGAATAAACTTTTCTTTCTCCTTTCGGGCTCCTGAGCATTTATCATTGTATGTAAAACCCATTACCGAACTACTGGTCGGCGATCGGTCGAATTTGACAGGGCTCTCTTATGAGGTTGATTTGAAATCAGCGTGATTTTTACGATCGGGGCTTCATTTCAAGCTTCTCTCGAGAAGTTTTCTGTGTGTAGGTCTGCCAATTCACAGATCTACAGCTTAATGTACTAGCCTCGCAAGGTATAGTAGCCGCTTCCTATCCTTTGCTTTCTGGCCGTTATCTATTATGTTCGGGTTTTTGAATGGGATGACCTAATAAATGACTGGCACCTAAAGTTCACTGGACACAAATCTTGGACCATAAACAAGGCACATGGGACTATTTGCTACCAAAGATGTAAATAGAAAGAGAGGAGAGAGGCGAAAGAAAAACCCTCGCGATTCCAATAAAGGATAAAAGGAAAATCTGTGTGTAAATCCTTTCCGGGACGCGGCAGGTCACTAATTAGCCACGAAAAACTTGTCCAATTGTTAAGTATTACCGATCACCATTACCTAAAGCTCGAATGTTTTTAGCATTTCCAGTCTTCACTAGTTCAGTAGGAAATATGGGAAGAGGAGAGTTGATTTTCCAGCATCCCCCAAGCCCTCCCCCAGTACTTCCAAGTGCCTGCAGTAAGATTCTCACTCGACAATCTTCCGTCCTCAGTCTTTCACCTACTTTAGCTCGTGTTCCCCAGAAAAAAACGTCGACCAGGAGTTGCCGAAAACTGTGGCTACCCCCCCCCCTACCCCGCCTATTTGCAAGCCAAGATGATGCCTCCTAGAAAGACATAAAATGCGACCTTCTCGTTGTGAATTCCGCAACGATAATGTGCACTGGCCTCCGAACCAACGTCTATCATGCAGTCATTAAACCAACGATCTCATTTATATTCATAGTGCATAGCCAGCTAATGACTGACTGTGACGATACTAGAGCCCGCTAGGAGGCTGAACAATGAAGAGATTCAAAAAAATTGACTCTGCGAAGGCTATTTGTCTCCTGGGGCATGCACAGCTGTACCTTCTCACAACAATTCGTTCCTCAACACAGTGGTGCTCACATTCCGGAATGATTTTATATGCGGCACAGGAAATGACGTATTACCGAAAAATTGCTGTCGCTCGATCGATCGCCTGTTTTCACGCCTGCATTTATTCCCAACCCTCGCAGATTTACGAGAATAGTTATGAGGGAAACCGGTACCAGTAGAAAAGATAGCAGTCCTGACTCCAGTTCTCGTTTGCAGCGCATAGAAGAAGGTGGGGCAAGTTTGACAACAACGATATCGCTTGTTCATCAGGATAGTTATCACCTCGGCTTAATGGAAGGATCGTCCAGTCTTTATCGACAGACTCCGCGAAATTATTCACGAAATTGAGAACGTGATTTAAATTATCATGTATACATTCCTTTAACTCAGTCCGGCGAATCCCGGGGGTTTCTTGTGTACGAATGCAACCTGGACGGCAATCCCAGTCTTACCGATCTCCTTCAAATATCCACTTCCAAGGTTATCAGCGTCAAAGTGCAAAAAGATGAAATCCGTCACGATACGGAGATACACCCCTTTACGAGAAAAGACTATGGTACGCTTCCAGCATCATAGGGAAATCGAATGGATACTGTTCCGTTCCAGATTTTCACATGGTGACATATGATGGATGACGACTAAGTTGCTCGAAATACGGGTGGGGGGGGTAAACAGGCACAGGTCTAAGATATGCAGTACAGTTGATGTCGCGCTAACCAGGGAATGGTTTCGAACCCTCATAGAATTTGGAATAGAGACTTTCTACTTTGATAAGGGTTTGAAATGTTGATACGAAAAAAAGTGGGAGCGGGGGGGGGAGGTGTGAAATGCTGATACGAAAAAAAATGGGAGCGGGGGGGAGGGGAAAGGAACTGCTGTTTGTATCTTAGAATCAAGTCATGAGCACTCATACTTTGCAATGATGCAACACACTGATGGCGCACCAGCAAACTTAGAGCGTAAGTCTGGCAGAAAAGCTATCCCCGCGGGTAGTATGACCCCATAACACGAAAATCTTTGCCGTTTTGCGTGAAAACACACAGTGTCCGAGCTATGAGCGCACCACGGACAAATATTTGACCAATTTCAATTTGGAACGCTTGTAGCTTCCTTGGTAGATTCAGGTAGCAACTATGATTTCCATCTTTGTGAGCAGCATTTCAAACTCTATCGACATAATATAAACCCTAGTCAAGGTTCCATGAGAAGTTGGAACCATTTCCTGGTGAGGAGGATAAGTGGACACAATGGATCATCTTCCCAATTTTGGTCTCTACCTTAGCCATTTGAGAAATCATGGAACGGATGTGCTTCGATCTCAGTAGGTTGACGATGATCTTCAGTGCAGGGTACGCCATCGTTGTGATCATCACAAGGGGGGGAGGTCGTTTGTTCACGGAAAATTTTTTTGATAGTTGATTTCTCTTTTTTCACGGACGCTGTAAAAGGGGGGGGGGTCGTAGTATGGAATTAGGGTGGTCGTAATTTTCAGAAAATGGTCACAATGCACAACGCAACGCGTGTTCTGCTTCAGTGGCAGGGTTGAGTCGTAGAACAAAGGCGCAGCTTCGCGGGGGGGGGGGCATTTTGCACTTTCGCTGCTTCACTAGTTCCGGTTTACAAGTCTCACTCCAATGAAACCTGTGAACTCTTGTGAAGCTGGAGCAAGCTCGTCGAGCCACCACGATAAAACCTGTCAACTCAGCAAAAGTGCAAAATGCACTCGTCCCGCCGAACTGCCCCAGAACAAATTCCAAACCATGCGATGTTATCCGAACGATGGGACTTCCAACGTTTCCCCTGAAGCAAACCCTCGCGTGCAAATCTGTCTACGACCTACTGAACCCTAAAATCGCGAAGCCGTTTCCAGATAGCGCCAATTCTGTGGCTCTTCTAGTGCTCGTCAACGGATGACTTCATGTTTTCACGAAGGAGGGCTTTCGCTTGAAAAAAACATCTAAAAAATATTCTGCGCTGGGATTTCAACGAATCTTGCCATCTTGTGCTATGTGGACTCAGTTGGTACGCGCCATGAGCGCGGTGTTTCTTTTGCCCCCCCCCCCAACTTGTGTAGCCTAGATTCTGAACGTAGTCCTACCATGGGAGAGCAAAACGTGAACAAGAGGCCTTGGTGAACATTTCGTGTACAGTGGGCCCTAGTGGAAAATTGAAGGAAGAATATCTTTTCAATGGCTGGAATTCCTGACTCAGGGTGCACCTAGAGCGCTAAATGACTCTGGTATGAGACCGGAAAGTTCAACTAGTTCAGCACTCTAGTAAGAAACAAAGGAGTTGTATCCGAAATAGATCCTTCTTTAATAGCTGCCTTTGAAATTCGTATAAGTGCAGGAACCTGCAACCCAAGCGCCAAAAATGCTCAAAACTCACCTCGGATGCATTTTGTGGGTTTGGAAGTTAAGCACCGAGTCGACGACCAAGCTGGTGGCCATGTCATCGAAGGCGCACAGTTCTTGAGGGGTGAGGGAATGATCTCCAGAAGGAATTTCTCGGAAAGACAATAAAGCGGGGTCAGGAAACTCGTCTTCGTCGCCATTCCGTTGGGCATTTGACGGCTTCATCTGGAAAGAAACCCATCGAATCAAAATATAACTTACGGAATCAGAAGCGATATGTTCAGGATCAATAGCGTGAAGACACTGATCACGAGCGAACATAACATGACTGAAAAATGCAGAAAAAGCAGCCATGGGAAGCCAACCACTGCAAAAGATGACGTCGATTAAAACATCGTGTGAAGATCACGAAGGGCACATCATATACTACGACAATTTGCGTTTCGCAAGCGCGCAATCTGAATTAAATTCCATTGAATTAAATTTTAAAATGTTCTCTTTGGTGAGCTCTGGATTTTCCAGAATTATTAACCCTGTGTGAACTTTTTTGTCACATGTTCAGATCGAAGTAATAGGTCTAATAATACGCTTGATATCGCGTTCTTTTCGTTTTGGGTTTCCTACTTTGTCATCATAACAGGAACCTTGTTATTTTGTCAGGATTTTTATCCTTCTGGATGTCATATAATCACATCCTCCCTGTATTTGTGCAATATCCAAGGAACTTAATTGACCAATTGGAGAGAGAAGAAAACCAGAGATGTGAAATACATTTTGAAGCAAAACTTTTTATGTGGGGAAAAACCGAAGATGATGTTCGTCTTCCCTTTTCGTGTGCCTTTAGATGAAAACAAAACGAAAAGAGCATCAGTTATGGGACAAATGCGGATTCTTTATTATTTCATGGTTAATCTGTCGCTTTCCAGTCAACTTGTCAGCGGCTTTCGGTATAGGAAGGAAAATCCATTGAAAGGTTCTACCGTATTTCCACATTTTCCTAGCTTCTTCTCAGTTTCCGATGTTTTTCCAAAAATCCCCCAAATATCGAAGCCTGCGAGGAAG
>MU913521.1:17514-28762 GCA_036418165.1 Cooperia oncophora | reverse complement strand
TATCATATATATCATCTACCGTTTCGCCCTACCACATTCATTATGTCAGAAATTCTTCTCTTTTCTCAAGTCTCAATTGTCCATGATTATATTGACAACCTAATTTTTCTGATCATACTGACACTCAGATTTTCTATGTCAAATTGAAACCATTTTGCGCTTGAAACACTAACGTAAAATAAACCAACGTAAAATTTAAGGACCCGATCGCCATAGAGTCGACTAGAAAAAAAAGGCAGCCCAATTCAACTTTTCCCATTT
The DNA here is from genome assembly GCA_036418165.1 of Cooperia oncophora. Classification (NCBI taxonomy): domain Eukaryota; kingdom Metazoa; phylum Nematoda; class Chromadorea; order Rhabditida; family Trichostrongylidae; genus Cooperia; species Cooperia oncophora. Next base: position 28,501 of record MU913521.1, on the reverse strand, counting down.
CTATAGTGCACAGAAAGTTTCATTAACTTCAACTCTGGGACGCCAGAGATCACTGTTTCCGTCAAACCTTGTTACAGTGGCGAATAATTACACTCATCTAATCCGCGGTACCTTACACTCATCTAATCCGCGGTACCTCGAACCGATCTCGCATTAGCGAATCATTACAGCACAACGGAGTGCGATATAGCTGCCAACCTCCATAGCGCAGCAACTAACTACGGTAACTAGGACAAAACATCAATATAATCATGGACAATTGAGACTTGAGAAAAGAGAAGAATTTCTGACATAATGAATGTGGTAGGGCGAAACGGTAGATGATATATATGATTGGTTTCGGGTGTATTTCTTTTACGTAAGGTGACTCGTCGCCTGGACCGTGTTTTTTTCTGTTTTTGGGATGCAAATATCGTACTTTAGTATTAAAATTTTCCTGGTACCAATGGTGCTGTAATGCTTTCTTACCTGAATGGGGCAAAGAGTGATCAGTTCCTTGCATCAGTGTTGTTATACAGCTGAGTTTGTAAAAAAAAAATTGCAATTTGCGTTACTCACGTGAAAGTCGTTCGTTGTTCTCCATCGTACTAGAATACAGTAGTGATAGACGAAGGGGGGAGGGGGGAAGGGGGGGGGGTTCGGAGGTATTGAGAAAAAAAATGATAGGTTCCATTCCCTTGGGGAGAGGAAAAGGTCTACTAGTAGTTGTTAAAAAAGAAAAAATCTCTCCGGGACCTCCATATCAGATTGAAGGGGTGCACTGCCTTCATCCGATGGGTGTAGCGGTTAGGAATAAGAACATAGGTTTTTATATATATTTATTCGTATTACATCAGAGCATAGGTAGGAAAGGGAAACAGGAAGGAATAGGTGGCAGAGCCAGTAGCCAGCCACAGGCTGCTACCAGCCGGAGATATCAACAACATGCTCTCTCACCGAGAGCGGCTCTTAAATAGCTTCTCCGTGCTTGCATCATCGACGTGGGTGGCTTCGTCAGCATAAGTCGGCCACGATGGTTTTCGGTCGGGCTCATCCATATGACAAGCGATGAATAAGGAATTCTCTTGTCACATACCCATCCAACTAGTCTTACATGGTTAATCACAATCGATTAAAAATAACACATCCAACTAGTCTACATGGTTAACGCAATCGATTAAAATAAGGAAGAGGGACCGCCTATAATGGACCCTTTAATGAGCACGCATTATCGCGTATTGACCCGTGAACGCAGCAGTAACATCGAGACGCCCTCTCGATATCATCTGATTGAAAATAATAACGTGAGCCCTCAGTGACTGAAGGAATGTTACTTCCCTTCATCAGTGAGATAAAGCTCCAACACGATAAAAGGGTGTACCCAGTATTGTATCTATTCGACGTAAATATCAATACTGTAACCGCCAGTTACAGTAATGATGCAATAAATTCTACTGGTTAGATAATAGGTGAGCCGTGAGAAAGGGAACTCGTCGCCAGGACCGTTGAATAAACATATTGTCAATGCATTATCATGCATTGCCACCTATGGCTTAATGAAGGAGTGCAACTACATGCACGATAACCCGTTGTGAGGGAAGGAGTAGCTCTCTCCTTCTACACTCTTTTTTTTTTTTTTAATAAATGAATAAGAAGTTAATTACATACCTGTATTGAGTCGATCGGTCTCCAAAGGTTCTTCATTTGACTTGGCCTTCATCAAGACGAAGAATGTGTTAGAGGGAAAAGAGGAGGGGAGGGTGATATAATTTTTAGCCCATTTTTCAAAAGCCCCTGAGGATATGGAAAGGTTGAGAGATTATTTAAAAAAAACATTCCATGGAATTAGTTAAACTACCCGGGACCTCCATATCATGTTATAGGTTCCGGACGCCTATACATGATGTGTAGCAGTGGTATGTAGTCATAGAAACATGTGGGCTATACATATTTATTAGTTATATATACATAGAATAGAGAGGGTATTGAGGGGCAGCCGAGGGGGAGTGTAGGCAGACGACTGACTCGTCCAGTATCCATCCTTCGTCCGTAGGCGTTGTAACATCCATCGTGAGTCGGGGAGGCACGGCTGGTGGCACCCGCGCGCCTTGACCATTCCGCGAGGACACGACAGATTTGCTCGCTAGTGCGAGGGCAGTTCAGGTACCGCGGATTAGATGAGTGTAATTCGCGGATTAGATCAGTGTAATGCGCCACTGTAACGCGAAATCTTGCGAAAGAAGTGATCTCTGGTGTCCCAGAGCTGGAGTTAATATAACTCTATGTAGTGCATGCATAAAGATAGGAAGGGTTACTAATGACTTCCTTCTTTTGATTTGTTTTCTAGTCGACTTTATGGCGATCGGGTCCTAAAGTTTTACTTAATTCATTATATTTTCTTATGATTTCTTGATTCTTTTTCATATTCATATTTAAAATGGCTATCATGGTTTTTATATTCATATTCAAAATGGCTATAATCATGGTTTGGCTGTCAATACAAGAATTGATTGCTGTCAATATAAGAATTGATTTGGCTGTCAATGTAAGGAAATGTAAGGACTTGGCGTAGCTTAAATGCTGAGTAAAATGGCCTAAATTTTCCTGCAAAATAAGTACTATTGTAAATTAGTTTTCTGGCGTTATATATCCTGAAGGTGACTCGTCGCCTGGACCGTGTAGTGAAACGTTTCTACGGTGCCGAACGCACTGTAATGGGGGTTCATGAGGTTTGGTTCCCAGTGGTGGCGAAAATTAATAGTTAAAGAGGGAGGGGAAAAATGTTAGGTACTATTCCCCCGTTCAGGAAAGAAACTACTAGTAGTTACCAAAAAAAGATCTCCCCGGGACCTCCATATCAGATTGAAGGGTGTACGGGCCTTCATCCGATGGGTGTAGCGGTATAGAATAAGAACATCAGTTTTTATATATGTTTATTCGTATTAAGCATGAACACAGGGAAGCAAGGTAGGAAGGACAAAGCAGGGCAAGGCCAGCGGCCAGTCGGAGGCTGCTGCCAGCCAGGGGTAGATAACTCCTCTCTCTCCGTGAGCGGCTCTTAAGTAGCCTTTCCATGATGCGTCATCATCCAGCGAGTCGGCGTGGGTGGCTCCGCCAGACGAGATCGGGTCGAGGATCTCTGATGTAAGCCATCATCCATATGACACCTCCGATTCCCATGCTTCGCCCATAGCCGTTGTAATGCCTGTCGTAACGTGGGTGCGGGAATTGACTTGTCTCAAAGAAGGTTCCACATAGTTAAATGTTTTTAAATGGGATAAATATCTGTAGAAATTTTTCGCAAGTTAGGAATGGAATATATGAAAGCATTGAAAGCAAAATCTTGATTTGCTAGCCTAGTGGGATATTTCATATGGATGTCAGTGAATTGTACGCATCCCGGTAGGGACCTGTAACAGTTTTACCACGTTGTAACCCTTCCCCCTGGTAAGCGGTACCACCGCTTGTAGGCTAATTGTTTCCTTTTGTGGTAGGTATAAACGAGTGTCAGAATGGAATGGACTAGGCTATAACAGGGTATTCATTAATAAAATATAATGACTAAATAGAATAGAATAGAGTAGAATAGAATGAATAGAATAGAATAGTAGAATAGAATAGAATAGAATAGAATAGAATAGAATAGAATAGAATAGAATAGAATACAGATCAGAATAGAATAAGGATAGAACAGCTGCTCTATTCTTATTCTAAAACGCTCAGTGCAGTAAAATGCTCAGCAAAAGAATGCGAAGAAATACAGCAGTAGAGCACGTCGTAGAACGCTCAATAGTAGAATGCTGCATATATCTGGGTGTGCCTCTCACCATTAGTTTCGTCGAGGTCATAACCAGCAGCTGTTGCGCAGCAACTGTCGTCAAATAATACCGCAACTTGCAAGGGTCATCTATATTCAAAGAGAGTGCGGGGTCTGCTGGATTACAAGAACAGAACACAATAACCCATCGATATTGTCGCCCCGTAAAATAAAAGTAGGCTGCTATAACATACACTCAAGAGGCTGCATACTTGAACTGAACTGGCAGCGGGCAAGGGTTTGTGTAAGTTTTTTTAAGGACCGTTGTAATCAAGTTTTAGTCCATTTCAGAACAAGAAAACAGCTGTCTCATATTGAAATATTCCACGAGTAAAACAACCTATGCCATGCTCAGATGTCACGCCTATTCTGTTTCAGGGATGAGGAATGTACATACTTGACTCAACGCCAGATTATACTGCGAGTCAATCTTAGGCTTCGCACGTCTAGAAACCGACTTGTTCTGAATTTTCAATCTCAGATATATTCATTGAAGCTATCAATGGCTTCTTTCTACCTTTTGTATAATAGTGTTGCTTTCTTTTGAAGAAATCAGGCCTGTGAATCATAGAAGAAATTGACCCTCATTTCGAGGTCATCTTTATTTTAATTCTTTTAAGCGCCTGTGTTACTCAGCGACCAGCGTAGCCGGCATTAAGAAGACGCAAATTCTGAGGAACGTCATGTATGAGCAACCTAAAGTCTTCTGAACCCTGGCATTGTTTGACGAGTGTCGGGAGGTGTCCACAACAGTCATATTTCGACTCGCCGCGAAAAGCGGTTGGTACAAGATTGATCGTCTTGGTCGTTTTTTCTTAGAGTGCGTTGAACACTTGTTGGATTTGATTGGAGTGAACAGGAGCCAGACTAGTGTGGACTTTTCCTTCCATTACGAACAGACCACCTACAGAAAGGCATCTTCTTCAACGACTCAGTGATTTCCAAGAACAAGAGGTTGGTGGCTCTGCATTGTGGGAGAGTAAAACAGGACCTGGTTCATTGCTATCACAGAGTACGCACTATCCAGCTTCTATATGGGTCAATAGATCCGGAAAAAGTCCCTTTCGGCCTGACAATGAGCGAAAAAACAAGGTCTCACTAACACAGGCCCGCACGAGTTTCTCGGCACCGAAAAAAATTCGCAAACGGCCGCGTGCTCCAGGAGGTCACCACACTCACAGCGGTATCCGCTTTGTTTGGCTGTAATTTTTATATCTCGAGTCCTTTGTGAGCGAACTTCTCTACCAACGCCGTAGTTATGCAGGAACGCTACTTTGCGCGTGGTGCTGTACTCGGAAGTCCCGAATTACAACATTTATACTGCTGCCTTACTGGATTCTTTGCACCCTGTTAAGCTTGTTTCAACCTTCTCGGTTCTTCTACAGGTTATCCCTTGCCCTTTACGTAGGCGAGGAATTTCAAGTAAGGTCAAAAAGAGCTCGGGTGGGGCTGGGGTTCTGAATAAAGACACGGAGAAACCGCCACAAACTGAGCAGGTGAGGTTTCAGCTCAGGCCTCTGAAGGAAGGAGCTGCGATGTGAGGAAACCAGCCCCTTGAGCATCTTTGTCGTGAATGTTTCGCGTTGTCGTTGTTGGCGCCAGAGCAGCCCCTCCTCTTGGAACTGGGCCATTTACCATTCTGTCCACGATAGGAGTCTGCCAACGCCAAAGTGATTCCTACACAAACCATCAATATGAAAGTCTTTCCAGAAATGAGTTCCACTCCATGTCGTAAATTGCCGTGCAATGTGTGTAGTCACAATGCTCGCTTTGACCGTATCCCTCTTGCCTCGTGTGAAATTCCAACTCATTGCCCTTTCGCTACAAGTGTTGTAAATGTTGCATTTTACGTTAATTCGTTGTGCTCTGAGCGCTATGGATTTGGTATCTTCACAGTTGTGCCGTGAATTTTGGTTGAAAAATTAGTGAAATATCTGAAATTTCTCTTTCAGCAGGCCCTTCCTAAATGATTGAACTTTTTGCTATTTTCACAAAAGGTGGCTTCGGCTTATGGGCGTTCCAGGTATGTTGCTTAATCGAATATGCAGTTATAAATGCAGGGTGTTTATATTTGCCCACTACTGGGTTAGGCGTGAAGTACATTTTTGTTTTGCGTTTTTGTAAATATTGGGTCGCCCCCTAAGTAATGGCGTTTTTTTTCTTACTCGAAATTTCGCACTAAAAACGAAAAGTTTCGCCACTGCGTTCTCTACTGTTCTGCAGAGAATTCTTCACACTATACGGCAGTCCCCTTAGTTTCTTTGTAGCTTCTCTTACGTCTGATATTCAAGAAAACTGGACTGTCAAAGTCGACGAGTTCGGGCATTTTCGACAACTCCTCCTTTTTACCTCTAATTAAAAAGCTAAAACCGCACATGCCCAGTTACTAAAAGTATGGTCAAGCGGCCATTCTCTTAGGAATGTTTACAACACAACAGTTTGAGTTATACATTTCAACGACCTCACGGACAAGCATCGAACCTAATGCCCTGTTGAATCCACTGCAAGCTTACTGGATCACCTTATTCGTGGAGATTTATGCAAAGGAATGAGAAACTGTTAGAGGTCGTGGAATGCAGGCGTTCGAAAATGAGTGGGTAGGTTCTGCAGGCTACCAGGAGGCCCCCCCATGCGATGCATATTTATGTGGTCCGAACTCCCAGCTCTTGATCGCTTGAACAAATTTAAGCTGAACTAAAAAGCACCGTTTTTTGGTCATCTCTATCACAGGCAGTGCACATGCAAAAACTTGTTGTCGAAAACTCACTTTTGGGTCGACCCCACACTTTATTTCAGTGACAAATCAAGGAATAGTAGGAAGGCAACTGCACTGTCTCATAGAGCGGAAAATTATCTATCGAACAGTATAGAACATATTGAAAACGATCCTCACTTTTCATATAGCAAATTATCTAAAAAATGTCATTACCTACGGGCCAAAATAGTTACCGCTCTTCATTCGATGAGTACACGAGAAACTAAAGCGCTAGTGCAATACGGGTCCGCAGTCCAGTTAGCCAATGCTGCCACGTCTTATGGAATGCCATTAACGAGAAAATATTAGGTCATCCCATTCAAACTGGCCGCTGGTTTTTTTTATAAAACAAAGAGGAGAATAATAGAAAAGTGATATTTTAGCTTTAGGATGAGTAAATCCCTCCTTCACCAATGACCCGCTCCCAGTGCCCCGAGGGCCTTTGGACCTCTGGTACCTTTTTCAACAAGTGTGGAGTAAATTGCTGTTGTTGCCAATTTCGGCAAATGACAAAACATTGTAGCGTCTGCCGTCGGAGAGTACTCTCAACTGAATAGAACAGTTGTAATCGGGCTTTATGATGGGCGAATGGGGCGATTGAACCCAGGTCTCAGTATTGTTTGTGTCCCAGCACTGCCCTACAATACAGTTACTCTTGGTCTGGCACTATGACAAGTAACGGTGGCCTTCTTGTAGTTGGTAGCATCCATTTGTCGATCTGAATGCCGAGGAACAGGCAATATGCAGACGGATTTGTTCTCTGTATAGAGCCGCTTGAAAGCCACAGTGTGGGAATCCTTTGCTATGATGATCATCCACTTGCGCCCACGTAACTCTTCATGGTAGAACTCGGGCGGCTTCTCATCTGCATTCATACAAAATTGACGATTGTGAGTTTCGGCTCGAGGTCCGAGACCACCCATATTTCATCTAAGGCCTGGGTGCGTTTTCACAGTTGTGAGTGACATCTCATGCTGAGAACATTACTGCTAGAGGTATAGAATCGGTACTGCGTTCGTGCTTCTATAAGAAAATCCTTGACCATCCTCAGTTTATCGGTCATAACACGTACAGTAACTGAGCAGGGATGACAGTCTCGCGGGGAAACCCGACAAAGGTCCAGGCTCTGTGATCAGATATTCAGTGCCTGACTTCATCCTTTTTTCTTGTGCAGGATGAATATTATGGGACCATCCACGACAACAAATTTTTTCCTTTCTTCCTTGTACGGGCTCCTGAACCAAATCTTCCACCGTGTATTTCGAGAACACCCTTACACAACTATGGTCCGGCGCAGGTCAAATTTGAGCGGCGCACTTTCCTCTTATGACGTCTGATTTGAAAAACCGGCGCCGATTTTCACCACTCGGGCTTTTTTCAACTCGGGCTCGAGAACTTCTTTTCGAGAAATTGAAAAGGGCTAGGTTCGCCAAATTTCACAGATACACAGCTTAAGGTACTAGCTTCCAAATGGTATAGTAGCCCGCTGCTCTATCCCCTTTGCTTTTCTGCCATTCCTCTATATGTAGCGGCCAGTTTATGGGATGACATAATAACATCTTACCACAGCTACCCTCTTATGCTGGACGCATTGAGTGCTGATGAAAGCTTGTCTGAGCCCTGAGAGAAGGGGCTAGGAGAATAATGAATGGCAATCCGGATTCGATTCGCACTGAAATTGGCCTAGATAAAGTCCTGAAGTCATGAGCAGATGCTAGTGCAGATCCTGATAAAAAAACTTAGTTTCTTTCTGAGTTTTTTTCTTATTACGCGATAAACTACCCGTGAAACTCCGAGGCACGTTCCGGGTTCAAAAATGGTGGGATTCGTGGCTCAAATACTATTGACTAAATGTAGATGGTAAGATATATGAAAAAAAGAAAAAAGCAGAAAGACCCTCTCGTAAAATCCCATTTAGAACCCTGTGATGAACAGCTGTGTACGTGTATGTGGCGAATAAAGGGCGCGGTTGGACGTTCTCAGTTCTCACTTGTTGCTGACATCTCTTCATCTTCTCACCCTCACCATTAGGAAGGAAGAGGGATAGTAGCGAAATGAACGCACCGTCGGGTAGCGGTTTAGTTTTGCTTTCCTCGTGTATTTTTGAGCTGCGAAAGTAATGCATCCTTTATGCTCGCGGATGGGAACCATGCTCAAAGAAGACTATCAGATGAACGTGGGATGTGCCTTCAAGCAGAACAAAGGACTTAATTCAGGCAAACGCTCGCTTATAAAAAGAAAAAACAGAATCTGAACCTTTCAGGAAGGTGCCGAGCGTTTCGTCGAAGCGATCAATGCCTTTGTGAAGGACGTTCTAATACAGGTTACTCCGTTTGTTTTTCACTCATTTCACCTGGTTTCTACCTCAAATTTATATTGCTCAGGAGCGTGCTGTTACACAGTACAAGTACAACGACATGACCATCAAGTTCATGCTCGATAATGAGTTCGAGCTGGTCTTTGTTGTAAGTTCTGGTCTGCTATTCTGCTCCATTTATTATTTTTGCCATGCAGTGATGCGGTATTTTCGAAAGTTCAGTTCAATTTCTCTCCTTGAGGTTATTTATCAATCTGCAATACAACTCTCATACACGGACAAGTTGCTCTCTGACGTCCGTCAAAAGTTTCGTGATATGTACAAGAATGTTCTGTTAAATAAGCAGGTGTGTTTGCCTTCATATTGAGCTGTTATGAGTTTTGTATAATCGATTTATCTAGTTTGGTTTGTACAGCAGTAGTTTCGCAAAGCGATAAAATGTCGGGCACAACTTGTTTTTTTGATGTAGTAGGTGAGGAGGGGGGGGGTGGGCGTCATAAAAAAACATTTCGCAAGTGGTAAGTACCCCAAGCCCTTTTTTCGCACTGGAACGACGGGAGTGGATGCCCCTAGCATGTACATCCTTGGTCTCAATCCGTGTAATACCTTTGTCAAACCTGAGAACACATTGTTCAAGCCTGCGCGCCCGGGAACAAGATTATAAGTTCAGGAAAGCAGGCGGTACACAGTACCCCCCCCCTCCACGAAAGTACGCGTGAAATCAAATGTGTCGTCTCCGTGAATTCACGTAGTTGGGCAAAGAGTAATATTACCCAAGTTTATTGGCCTGGTTTCTTGCGCACGCATGAGGATGGGGAAGAAGCTCAGTTGTGAGACCCTCTCGCTGCTCCTACGCACTCAGTTTTACGCGTGCTTCGAGGTGCTGTATATGGCTTGTTTTCCTGACCATACAATTTAGTTGCCCAGTTTAGTAGAGCGCTTCACGTCCAACATGGCTTAGCCGAGAATCATTTCATGATCCATAGCGACTTTGCAAAAAAAGCGCGGCTGCTGGTGTCTTTCACTGTGATGGCGGCATTCTCTGGAAATCTGTACACAAGTGGCTCAACTGTGGAGATTGAACAGTTGCTCTAGACTGACGCGATAACTGTGGGCTCACTTGAGCTCAGGCAAGATGGGGCTGGCTTCACCTCGTAATTGTGGACGCTGAGCTGCTTGTGCTTATAGAAAAACGTCTTAGGAACACTAAACCATGTGACAAATGTACCTTCCCTCATTGTGCGGAGGAAACCTCAATGATCCACACCCTGGGTGGAGTGTCTTTTTTATTGCCTCCTTCCTCCTTGAGCGCTGCACACTGAGACGACGGGAGTGTGCTCGCAAATAGAGGCTCGATGAATGCTCCAGGTCAGTTTTTTTCAGATTCTGTACCAGTATGGGCAGGAGTCATTCCGTCATTTCGAATCCGAATTTCTAAGGTCAGTTTTCCCTTTATGAGCTGAACTTTTTCCCTTTATGAGCTGAACTAGTTTCTTTTCCTGTAGCTTCTTTTTTTAACCTTTACTTGACTTTTGAATTCTTGCTATTCAGTATTCGCAATGAAGTTATGCGTTCGAATGTACAATCTACGGGTCTTCCGAAAAAGCCAAGAACATTCCAGGTGAGCTCTCATTTTTGAACTGTTTTCGCATGTCAAGTCCTCTAGTTAGAGAAGGCTGTTTATAATTTGTATTGGTAGAGAGCGGAAGGCTGCAGAGCTATGCTGTGATACCTAAGAGGTTTTATCAGCGTCAATACTTAGTGGGAGTGTTCCTCGGACTGGGTTGATAACCTTGAGAAGCCTCGATTATTATTAACTTCTCTAGATAACCCTGTGTTCATTTCTCCTAAGTGAAGATAAGTGCGTTCGTTCAGCCGAAACTTTCACAATGTTTTGGCCACTTTGTATGGGTGTTGAAGGGCGTCCCCGTTTTTTCAATGTTTAAATGCTTTTTTGGACATGGTAGTCCTACCTGCAAGCGGCTAATGCCGTTTGGACTCCAGAATTTTCGACACCGAGCTCATTTTCAAATTGCCTAAGTCACCAACGCTAAAACTTGTATATAGGGGTAGTTTAACATCCTGATTACGAATATGACACACTCTTGTCGCTGGCGCT
>MU913521.1:0-16741 GCA_036418165.1 Cooperia oncophora | reverse complement strand
TTTTTTGCCAATTAAGATTTTCACCAAAGTAGTTTTGATGCAGTGCTGACCATAAGATTTGTATTATTTTGTAGGAGAGTGTGAAATCGCAAAAGACTGTCGATTCAATGATCATCAGTCGTCCAGGAGATGAGAAGAAGACAAAGAAGGCAGGAGGAGCTCCGAAGAAAGCTGCAGCAGAAGAAGTTGTCCTGTACGTTGTGTATGACGAAACTGTTGAGCCGCAAGGCCGCCTTCATGCTCTGCTAGTGAGGAGAAATGATGATATGAGAGAATGCGCTACGAGGAAAGTATGGGTATCGATCTGGCGATTACGAAGATTGAACGACCCGGCGATTCGGGGGACTCAACTTTCCGGCGATTGCGGTCAAAGGAGTGGATGCGTATCTATGGCGTTGGTCGCTAGCAACTTGCAAAAGTGGTTTATTTCGTTGTGCTGAGTGTAACACGTGTCTGCCATTGATGCATTGTGTATGATGGCCTACTGAGTTTTGATTGAGTTCTGATTCCCAGTGACAACAATGAGAGGCTTCCTCCACATCCTTGCTGTAGGAGCGGGATCTCTGAATGGGACCTTAGCCATTCTGCATCATCCATCAATGACCAATTCTGCGTGACGAACGGGCTATCTCCACTATTTCGAAGGCAACTGTGCCCTCACCTCCGGAACGGTCCTTGCTGTTTGAGGGGAATGGACCCGCAGCTGCAGCAGCGTGCCACTTTCTCTGCTCTTCTCAGGTCTCTTAGAAGCGCACGGGAACGGGATTGTTGATGCTCGAACGCTCTCTCCATACTCCGCTCTATGCTGTGCAGCATTTGCGTCTATGCTACAGACCAGCAACGAAACACGTTCTCAGCATTAAAGAACAACCGTAGGTGAGAGAGTGCAGACAAGAGGAGCGTATGGTTTGGTTACGGTTAGGCGCCTGGCTGGTCATGCGGCAAAGCCAAGCGGAGTATGGAGTCGTCAGCAGGGTATCACTTCCATCCAGCCCCGTTCCCCGTATCCTTTTGAACGGAGAAAGTGGCAATACCGCTATTGCGGACCCATTCTCTCACTCTCGGTAAGAACCATGACCCATGGAGAGGAGCGTATCCTTGTGTGCAAGAGGCAAGCAATAAAGCTAAAGGGTGAGGGCTGTGTCCTCAGATCATCATTATCGAATTGGTTACAGTGGATCAACTGACTCTGGCAGCGACATCGGTTCCACTCCGGGTTCTCCAAGTGATGAGATAGCGAAGCGAAGAGAAGTGCTGCTAAGAAAGATGAACGCAAAGAAACCAGCTGCATCGAAGTATGCTTTATGTCGAATGGCCGTAAGCCTATTTTCGATTCAACCTGTGGTCTATTCAAGTTATATGTTGAAATTCAATCAATTAGTGTGTGCTTTGTATTCAGAACTCCAGAAACGGAGCCCAAGAAAAAAGGAAAGCAAGCACGTGTTTGGGAGCTATCAGGTGACGTGAAGAACAATACGAACCTCGATTATTCTGGTGATAAAGACAAGGTTTGTGCAGTTTTATCTTACTTCTACTGACTAATAGACTTTTTATGTGAACTTCGGGGCTGGCCAGTATATGTAGTCAGTATTTCTTTGCTTTCTGCTCTCAGTTAGTTCTTCGTGAGCTATTGCGCCAGATATTGGCGCAACAGCACCTCACTAAATTGGACCAACGCCTGAAGCTTCGATTCTATTCTACTAATCCAAATTTGTATTAATTAAGGAGCAAGCCAATGCTCGTGGAGATGAGGATCTTGCATTCATCAATGAGCAGGTTGGTTTGATGTGTACTTCCAGTGTAACTTCCAATTCGTGCCCGTGACTAGTCAATTCTGAGCAGCTGAGTTGAGCAGTGGCGTAATCTTTCGCACATCCAATGGCAATAGGGGGTGAGAGCGAGGGGAGAGAGGACTATGCCACGCAATCCTGATAGTAGCTAACCTATTCAAATGCGCAAAAAACAGCGTAAAATTTGTGTATCTTTGGCAGTAGGGCAGCGTTGGCCTTCAGCGCTATTTATTTCTTCCACACTATCCGTGTCAGTTACCTTTGGTAGTTTCCCTCAAAAATAATATTCTCTTCGTATCACATTCATATGAAAGCGGGTGAAGCATACGCGCAGACCCATTACCAGGGGTAGTTGCACTCATATGATCCTCTGGAAACTTGCGTTCGCTGCGTACATTTTTTCGAAATGAAACTGTTCCAGCTGTTCTCCTGATGTGAATTAAACTGAAACTCCTATTATGTTTGTTCATTGAATTCCCTTTTTTGTCTTTCTCAACCGCTTTGGCAATGTCTCTGTTTAGCGTAAGTATGTCGGTCGGTCTGCTCAACTTCAGGGATTCTCGGACGGGGAGGAGGACGAAGCAGAAGAGTGAGTGATATTGTCTTTCTCTCCTCATCTTCTTTTGTTCGTGTTGTAAAAATCCTTCCGTGACTTTTATACCGACAGGTCATTTTTTTGAAGCTTGCACATATTTTTTCCGCATTTTTTACAGCATTGCCAAGGGTCAAGGGTGTGGGTGCATGCTGTGTTACTGAGGTTACTTACACCGCATCTGCACTTTTGTTCGATGCTGATGAAGGGGCATGTTAAGCGGCAAGGGTTTGGCGCAGCTCCAAGCCATTTCTACGCCAGTTGTTGATGGGGGTAGGCAACAAGCGACAGGTCTTGGAGGAAAACGATTGATACGAGCACTATAATTCAGACTTGTCGCTTGCTCGCTCCAACAAACTGTGGAAAACGAGTTTGACACAGAGCCAAACCCACATCTGACACGCCCCATCAACCGCAGCGAGCGAGCCGATGAATTTACTTTGCTCTAATGTACTTTGGGATGTACGGTGGCGCGTTGAAATGGTCAATTACCCTAATTCTATTTCATAGTGGAAGCTGTTAGACGTAACAGCAGTAATTTGCCATATTCTGACACACTCTCGATTTATCTGAGCTGCTATATATGAGAACACCTGCCCTTGCTATTTATGGCCTTTTTTAGGATTGTCGCGGCAGCACAAACGAAGAGTTCGTGGTTCGGTGCCTTCAAAAACTTGGTAGGTAATAAACAGATTTCTGCTGAGGATATTGAACCAGTATTGGAGACGATGCGCGAAAATCTTATACGTGAGTTGCCTGATGGTTTTTTTTTGCTTCGGACTTCAACTGCAAGCTGATCAGTGTACTTCAGTTAAAAACGTTGCTGCTGAGCCAGCCGACAAGATATGCCAATCTGTTGCGCGCAAGTTGGAGGGCAAAGTTGTGAGCACCTTTAGTCGAGTCAGTTCGGAAGTGAAAGAAGCTGTCCGCGAGTCTCTTACTCAGGTTGTGCATTTTTAGCGATGCTCCTTCTATATACTGGGAGAGCTTTTTGGTACACGGTTTTCCAGAGCTCTTATGATACCAATTCGTTTAGCTGCTAACACCCAAGCGTCGCGTTGATATCTTGCGAGATATTGTTGAGGCAAAACGTGAAGGTCGCCCTTATGTTGTAGTTTTTTGTGGAGTAAATGGAGTAGGAAAGAGTACAAACTTGGCTAAGGTTCGTTTGTTTGTCTTTTTTTGCTATAATGATTGAGCGATAACATGTTATATTATTAAGATCACGTTTTGGCTCAACGAGAATAATCACCGTGTGTTGATTGCTGCCGGTGATACCTTCCGTGCTGGAGCTGTTGAGCAGCTACGTACACATACAAAACATCTGAATGCTCTCCACCCTAATTCAGTTCAGGTTTGTAGTATGCTCAGACTTTGATTTTGTTTAACCTTGGAGAACAGTAGGCTACACTGTTCCCCCTCCCCCTCACCCACATCTTCAATTTTTATTTTTCGACTCCAATGCTTCTCTTTGCTTGGGTTCGTTTTTGAAATACGGACGGCAGTTGAGTGCCACTGGATGGTGTATTTTGTGCACTCGTTAAGCGAAAGTTGAGTTGACGCTTGGAACTGGTGGCTTCTCTGGTTAGGGAAGAACCCCAAGTCGAAGTGGTTATTGTGATGAAACCAATACCAGCACATGTATTTTCTAACAATATCTCAAATCTGCCTAGGGGACGTGTCGGCGAGAAGGAGCGTGCACACTGTTTGAAGCCTTCTCAGCCTTTTCGTTGAAACGCGTATGCGACAAAAAGTGATAGAAAACGAGTAACACGAAGGATATAATACAGTAATGTCACTCTCTGGTTCAACGATTGGTGCAGTACGGGTGCTGACGACCGCGCCGCACGCAGCCGCACTGACATTGACTATCAAGTGCAAGGATGACGACTGTATTTTCTAACAATATCTCAAATCTGCCTTGAAAACTGATGAGCTTTTTTTGAACGGTGTTATGAAGGCTTTGTCCCTCAAGTTGTTCTGCATTTCGCCTCATGGAAATGCGTTTATCTTTAGTGTGTGGAGGAGCTTCTACGTAGTGGCATGTGCATTGGTGGTTGTCTGTCTTACAGTTAGCTGATCCTAGGATCGGTTCCTAGCTGGGTTTCAACGTGCTCACCTATGCTTTCCTATAAAAGTGATTTGCGAGCAGTTCTCAGCAGCTTGGACAGCTTCTGGTTGAAAAGAGCTGGCGCCTTACACAAAGGTTCGGTGGCAGACGAGATGCCAATGTTCTTGTTCGAGGAGCATATTTACCTCTAGAAGCCAATTTCTTACCAACTTCAAAGTACGACCGTAACGTCAAAAAGAATGGGTGAATGACGGCCGCCGGTGGTCCTAACATGAACGAATATCTAGAATATGACCACCGAGGACTGGTCTTCGGATGTGATTCGTTTCTAGTTATCAAAATACATGAAGCAGGGACGAAATTGAAGGTAGATGATCTCATAGATCTCAAAGATACTTCAGAGAGGGTGCACTGTGTCCGCAGGATGACAGACGAAAAGCTACCCATCGTAATGACTACATTCAGCTCCTGGGGATGACGCGAACGCGTGAGCCAAATACTACTTTCTATCAAAAAAGCGCTCAAGAAGTGATTTCGGTCCCATGATTAAGTTGCAATATATAGATAGCCCCAGGACTAGTGGCTTAGGTCCGGCATACGGGTCAAGTTTATCTCTCTCTCTCTCCTTTCTCTCTCTCTCTGTGTGTAGTGTGTGTGTGTGGTGTGTGTGTGGGTGTGTGTGTGTCCTGTACTTGTACTTGTACTTGATCGGAAATTCCCAACTTCCTTTGAACTGTCTGCAGATAGTCCAGACTGATGAGCTTTCTTTCGAAATTAGGGCAGAATAATGAGCTTGGCCAGAGAGTTGCTTCTGGGAGTAACTCAAGCCCCCGAACACGAATGTGACTTTTCTGGCACGAAAACTCTTCTCTCACAAGCTCGGCAGATTTTGAAAGAGGTGCTAAAAGTTGCATCTGGTGGTATAGTTCTCATCAGAAATGGTCCTTTCAGCTTGGGAGATCCCTCGTAAAGCCATGATTTGTTCGCATAGACACTGTTACTGTTCCTTATAAGACCACCATTAGTGCTTTTATAGCTCTACGAACAAGGATACGGAAAGGATTCGGCCGGTCTAGCAGCCGCTGCGATTGGAATTGCTGCCGAGCGTGGCATCGACGTCGTCTTAGTGGATACTGCTGGTCGAATGCAGGATAACGAACCATTGATGAGGGAACTGGCAAAGGTAGCGTGACTGTTTTTGATGTCTTGGTAGAATGTGTTGATGTAAAGCTTCTGTTTTCAGCTCATAAGAGTGAACGAACCAGATTTGGTCTTATTTGTGGGAGAAGCCCTTGTTGGAAACGAAGCTGTGGATCAGCTGGTTAAGTTCAATCAAGTGAGTTTAGTGTATGAGATGTGCCAAGCTCAATATTGAAATGGTAACATTGATTTTCTGAAAGCTGTTAGAGATTATATTATAGTTTTTATCTGTTTTCATGCTGTTCAACTGCTACTTGTAGGCTCTTGCTGACAACGCCACCCCAGGCACACCACCTCGTCTGATTGACGGCATAGTTCTGACGAAATTCGACACGATTGATGATAAGGTATTATCTTAATCTTCGAAGAGATATTTATCAGTCAGTTAAGTTGAAGAACTGATTAAAGTATGAGGTAACCGAGAGCCAAACATTACACTGCGTCCCATAAGTATAGTTCCACCCATAAATCTCACAATATCCCGCCCTACACGACGTTTTCGAAAAAGCCTTCAGATAGAAAATGTGGTAATTACCAGTGCCAGTTTGCATGCCAACACCGAGAACTAACTTTCCAGAGCAACTTCAATTTTCTTTATTTTTTGAAAATTTCTCACTTTGACAATGTCCCAAAAGTATAGTTCCACCAAACAAATCGATCATCCAACAACAAGTGTACAATAAAAGAGTAGATTTGTAATTCAGTAATCTATTGGAGCTCCATTTCTCCGAATAAGTTGGAAAATGCCTTGCTCGATTAGAGATTTTCAAATAAGTTTTCGGTCAACCTGCTCAACCATCAATGATTGACTCCTTAAGCTGACGGACATCGTGGAATCGTGCATTGTTCGCATAGATCTTGCGTATCATGAAGCCCCACACATTCTCGATTGGGTTTAAAGACCGGAAGGATCGCTCATACACATTGAGGGTGTATGAGACTATCAGCCCCCCAGATGTCGATGTGTCGTGGTCCGCCCGCCCAAACATGCCCAGGAATGGAGATACAGGGCCGTGAAACACGCTAATTCCTCCATGCTCCGCCCACTGCCTTTTTACGGCGCAGATTCCCGCCGTTCATAACATCCGTTGCAAGCGCGCCTGTCGCGTGCGGCTCCTTGGCACTTTGCCAAGTCCTTTAATTGCGCTCTCAAATACGAGTAAAACGCAATTTCCTGATGCGGATAACATTGGAGGTGCTACAAAATAAGAGCAGAAGATGATGACGAGGGTCAGAACCTAAAAGCAACTGTGCCACTTCTGCAACATCCCTCGGAGGCCACGTATTTCCACGAAACATGAAAATAAAAACTAAAACTCGTTAGTTTAATACAAGCAAGACGCAATTTCCTGATGCGAATAAAATTTAGGTGTTGCTCATGCTTCAAAATCCATGTACAAGGAGATGAAGATGACACAGGCTAGAAATGAAGCACAACGATGTAAATGTAAACAAAACAAAAATGAAAAAATCAAGGAAAGGCAAATTAGATAAACTGGCCTGTAAATTTCTACGATCCGGCGCCAAAGCCATAGAAATACTTAGAACAAACGAGTGGGACGCTTGGGCTGTTTTTATTTTCATGTTTTGTGGGAATGCGCGGCCCTTGATGGATACTGCAGATGCAGCCGAGTTGCTCTTGAGTTCTGCCCCTTGTCATCATCTTCTGCTCTTATTTTGTAGCACCTCCAATGTTATCCGCATCAGGAAATTGCGTTTTACTTGTATTTGAGAGCGCAATTAAAGGACTTGGCAAAGTGCCAAGGAGCCGCACGCGACAGGCGCGCTTGCAACGGATGTTATGAACGGCGGGAATCTGCGCCGTAAAAAGGCAGTGGGCGGAGCATGGAAGAATTAGCGTGTTTCACGGCCCTGTATCTCCATTCCTGGGCATGTTTGGGCGGGGGGACCACGACACATCGACATCTGGGGGGCTGATAGTCTCATACACCCTCAATGTGTATGAGCGTACTATGTGTCTTTAAAGCAGCTATTCGCTGCACAAGAGCAAAAGAAAGATTTGATGACGACTGAACCACGCTCGAGTGCTTCGGCTGACATGAATTGGTGCATTGTCTTGCACGAAAACAGGACTTTCATGCCGAATCCTTCGCCAGAAAGGAAGCAGACCTCGTCGCATTACGTTTACATAGTCGGAAGAACTCATTTTTTTTTCGATACGAAGCACATTTTTAGACGTCCCGTTGATGTGAAGGCAGCCCAGACATGATACCACCGCCTCTGAAGTTCCGCCTTGGAAAATGGAGCTTCTCTTTCCTAACATTGTGCCAGTTGGATCGATTTCCGTCTGGACCATCGCAGTTGAATTTTTCTCATCAGAAAACACGACCTGGAGGAAAAAACTGAAAAGACAAGACAGACAAGCAGTAGGGCACCACTGCCATAAGCTAACCGTACTCCATTCGGTTCGGCAGCATCTTCTAGCGAAGGCAGTTCGGTTTTCGCGATGGTGTTCTGTCAGGAACGGTGCCTTCCTCATTTTCCTCCTGAGAATGAACTCGGACTTTTTTTAAGACACGCCGAACAGTTTCCTTCGAGACGTTAAGCTTCAAAGTTGACTTTACTTACCGGCACGACACTGTAGAATTTGATGCTTCTCTCAAAGTACGGCGCTTTTCCCGATCAGAGAGCAAAGGAGGACGCCCAGAGCTCTTCTTGATTCCATATCCTGCGGGTTCCCTGACAAAATTATTGATAACATGATGACTGCGGCCCAACTCCCTTGCGATTTGACGGTTCGACAGTCCTTGAGCCTTCTTTGCGATAATCTGCCCTTTTTCGAAGTCCGACAATGAATGTCCTCTCGCCATAACCTGGAAAAGGTGAAAAGTAATGATGATGAGACAGTTTTACCCGAAAAAAATGAGACGCAGTGGGAAAATATGCGGTGGAACTATACTTTTGGGACATTGTCAGAGTGAGAAATTTTCAAAAAATGAAGAAAATTGAAGTTGCTCTGGAAAATCATGGTGTTGGCATGCAAATTGGCACTGGTAATTACCACATTTTCTATCTAGAGGCTTTTTTGAAAACGTCGTGTAGGGCGGGATATTGTGAGATTTATGGGTGGAACTATACTTATGGGACGCAGTGTAGATGTAGCGCTCATTCCGCGGCGCGAAATTGTGCATCGGGGCGCTACAGGATCATGATTTGCGTCTGCCGTCGGTCCCATAGCCGTACATTTGTCATCCTGCTACTGGAGGCTTTTGATTAAGTGAGGTAAATGAACAAGTCTTAAGAACCTCAATGATCAAAGTGATGCGACAGAGGAGAAGAGCGAACGTATTTGAGATAGCAATCAATGAAAACTCATCGAAACGCGCACTTTCATCGTCAAATGCAAGTGCAGTGCTTGAAGCATCACTGGTCTTATCACATGTGCTTTCGACGACTTTTTCACTTTTCTTCGCTCCTTCATTGGCTTGGGCATATACATCTTTGCAGTTGAACCCCATTGTACAGCTGCGAAAAAAAAAGCTGCAAACCAGCCAGAAAAAGTCGGAAATTTCCATCAAATTAGTTAATTTTCCTTGACTTGTGTACCGAAATATTGTGGATGTAGATGACATATGCCTAGAAGAACTGTTTTAGTGTAAGTAAAAACACCCTTAGTAAACGCAGAAGGTGAGCGTGTGATGTAGTTCTAGTTTCACTGGCACCCAACGCCAGTATCCAGATGACAGAATGACCGAGTAAAAGCCCTCACCTCAACCCCATCGGGCACCTTTAAGATGACTAAGCATGAGTTAAAGGAAAGAAGACCATCAACACGAGTGAAATTTGGTGGTGAATATCCAGTGGATAAAGCTCCTTTATGCGTCATTCACGCGATGATTGAAGGCTCTTAATCAGGTCAATAGTAAGCAAACCAAAATCGGAGCTCTGTATAGTTCTTCTTGTGAATTCCCGCTATCTTCTACTTTTCCACTGTATTGCTTGTGAACAAGAGCTTGGAACTGTTCAAAACGCGATTTGTGGCTTGTTCCAAGTTTTTTTTTCATAGCTGTATGTGCTGTGTTTTGTAGTGCACCGAACGGGCGCTGCTTTATCGACCAGGGGGAGGGGGCATTCTGCTTTTCATAGTTTGCCAACCCATCTAGGTACCCTTTTTCGAGTTGACACGTTTTAGGATGGATGGCTAGACGATCTTGCTCCACCTTCACAGGCGTTTCACAAGTTTTACCGGAGTGGATTTGTAGAACGGAACCAGGGCAAGCAATTACAATGGCAAATATGTCCCCCCCCACCCCCCCCCCGCTTCGTCCGAAAAAAAGACGCCGTGACATGTAAACACCCTTGGCGAAACTTTTTGCGGGGGTGCGTTCTGCGGCCAACTTATTGCAAGAAATGCGTTGGGATGGTGGGATGCCGCTTAGCAACAGTTACGCCAGCAAGGTTAGAACTCAATGCAGACACTACCAAGGCATCGTTTGCTTCGACTGCTTCCCTGTTTGCCAAAAGTGTCTCATCTGGCTGAGAAGGAGTTTGGAGACAGGTTTGAGAAACTTAGAAAACTGTCAATATCTTTTTTCGAATAAAACCTGATTTGTGGATTCCAGCTTCAAACTAAAATACCACCGTTACATTAGACTGACTGCACACGAAGAAAACTTTTTTACATTTCACAAAATTGCGAAGGGACGTTCGCTGCGAATGATGGGCGTACGTGAGGTAATGCTGCTGCGTTGCAGGGCCACGTCACCAATCCAGTATTTCTTTTTTTCTTTTCAGCGACGGGACAAGACTGCTATCATATCAATTAGTATTGTCGGTTTTTTAGCAGTCTGTTTTGTCAAATTACCCTCCTTCAGCAAACTGTAGACTGTAAGAGGGAACAGCGGTCAGCATGCGTGATTGTGTAGAAGTGATGCGTGTAGTACGGACCGGCCCCGTCCCCCCCCCTTCCTCCCGTTGACAAGCAGGATTCAGTACGACCCCACCTAAATGGAAGGCAAGTTTGAGAAACTTCAAATACTGCTTTCCGAATTACATGTGCGGGTGGGTCCAGCTTTCAGATAGATACACCAGTACATTAGCAGACCGCATATGAAGGAAGATCTTTTCACCTTCGAAATAAGGCTATAGCCTTGCTCCTGCAGATGCGATGGGGCGGGTCTCCGGTTACGACCCCCCCACCCTCCACTCCCCCCCCCTCCGCCCCCAGCATTACCTACCAATTTCCCACATTTTCCCACTCCAGCTTTATCATGAAGTTTTCCGGTAAAAGGGGGGGAGGGCATGTAAAGCCAGTGTGTAGCGAGGATATCCAAACCTACCACGCTTTCCCGAAGTTTCCGAAAGGTTATACTACTTTCCTAAATTTTTGCTGTCGGACGGAGGGCGGGGGGGGGGGAAGATTTATAGTTGGGCGCATGAAACAGGAGAATCACGGAAAAAGTCAACAACCAACAACGAAAACCAACGCGACAAATTTCTCTCAAAGGCACATACAAGCCCAGCCCCCTTCTCCCAACGGCGCACACCTTCACGACACAATCCCTAGAGAAAATGTGCGAATGCCCCTGTATGTTTCCCACCCGATGCTGTACCTTGAACAAGGGAAGGGCTGGCAGGCGACGTGCTTGGACACCGCCCCATTATCTGCCAGCGAACAAAAACTATAGCTTTTGCCGGAAAGGCATCTCTTTTGGCCGTTACAACGGTCCACTGCTGAGCAACCTGTAACGGCCTGCGGCTCGATTACTAGAAGGCAGAGCTTATTCAACCAATATGGTTTAAAACATAATCGCTGACTGTTCCAAATATTCGCAAAAGAAGTTCTCTCCGGTGCGAATACCCACGTTGCATAGGAAGTGGCCCAGACAAGTAAAAGTTATTAAGGTTGCGCGGGGAAAGTTCTGTCACATTTTTTCAAACAAGGCTTTCTTTTTATAGAGAAGCGTGTAAAGATCAAAATTATACAGCAATGTCATTGCGGAATCCCTGCCAGTTTTCGAGCACTTCGTGGATGCCATCGCTTCACAATGGAGGCTGGCACGACGCAATGTTGGATATCATCTCAATGTTGACTTGGGCTCGAGTCGTGGAGGTTTTCTCGGCCATATAACGGTTTGTGTCCGAGAGGTAACTAGCATTAAAATGAGCAAGTGTGGGTTACACACCGATGCAGGGGGGAAAGGGCAGTCGCTCTTTTGCTTGAAGTTCGGCCGTCGAACTTTTTTTGGACGGAGGAAGGAGTGCACCATCCGTGAAGACGGGGACTGTTGCGGACGAATTTTCCCTGCTGATCAGACGATTCGCCTTTCAGCTTCTCGTAAGCTGGGCTTATGATCATTACGGATTGGACAAGGATGCAGCTTCTTTCCGTCCAGCAGTTTTTACTCGACCCAGCAGCTTTCGCTCAGGGCTTAATCCACTGTATTACCAAGCCTCACTTGGGTCTTCAAAACTGTATGGCTGCGGGCTCTGAAGGTTTCTCTTGGAAGATATTGTCCCTAATAATCGTTAGGAACATTCGTGCTTATTAAACACCAATTATTTCGGCATCAACAGCTGTCATGCTGACGCCAGGGCGGTAGAAGAAAGAGTTCGAGGAAGCGCTTGGAGGGGTCAGTGCAAAAGGTAGCGGATAACATTCTTGTTCATATTGCCCCAATTAAACGAGAAAGCATGAGTGCAAGTCAGTTGTACACAATAAAAAGGACCAATTCTTTAAAAGTTGCTCACCACATTACGGTTAACGCTGTTTCAGGTAATTAAAACAATTTTAGGCTCAATTATATGACAAGACTTTCCCGCCAATATATACAATTGATATTGCGCAAATGCGAAACGAGATTTGAACTTCGCTTGATTATTGTTTCATGGTTGGTAGCTGCTTTCTTCCATGGCATTACATAACTTGGTCAGCCCAATATCCCCCGTCTGTCGTCGGCTGGCGGGACAGACATATTTCTTGATTTCTCATCTTAACATTGCGTTGCAAGTAGTTTCGGCTCTTGCTAATAATTTATTAGCTCTTTAGTTCGGTCGAGGTTCCACTATCTAGTTAATGATAGAGTAGTTTATTTCAATTCACATTGCTTATGTCACACTTACATTCTCATTTCTTCCGTGGAAAGGTGTTAAGTTTTAATCCTTGGTGATTCCTTGTGATTATAGTTTCTCTTTCGCTCGTTTTTCATATCATGGATCCATGTGTTAATGAGCCCAACCAGGATTTCAGTTGGTTGCTTACCTGGCCATGTTTTTCCAGGCACATATTCCATATGTTCGGGTTGTTGATCGGTTATGTTCTAGTCTGCCTTTGCCCCTGTTTAACAGCTGTTTTAGTCACAAAGCATTTAAATTTGGGGATTTTCATTTACTGAAGAACTCATCCAAAAAAGCCTACACAAGCTCTGGCGCACCAAACCGGCACGTTCGGCTCCCCATGAGTCAACAAATTTATTTCTTTTTCGCTTCCGCTTCGCAGTGGCAGCTGGTAATTACTGTGATTGCTGTGTGGGATTGTAATTTCTTGTGCTCCAACAGAGCGCTACAAACTGTTGAGCTGAGCTTGGATCACATCACAGTGTGGATTTAGAACTCTGGATTACCCGTATGTGTAATCTTATAACAAATTTGAAGAAAAACTAAACGGCGAAAGAGAGTAACCTTTTCACAGAATTGCATTACCCTCTTTTTCTGAGTTTTCTTATTGCTTCAAGATTAACAAACTTATCAGAAGGGGAACAAGCGAGAAAATTCCACAACCCGTCGTCTACTTCGGATGGAGGAGGGGCGAGCAATCTATACGTTCCAGTCAACATACAAAGCAATTTTGTAGTTCGGAAGTCCTGTAAACCTACGAAGTGGTTGTCAGTTCTAACAAATCCGAAACTAAAATTGCACCCATCTTGGGAATCGCCGCACCCCTTGCTGAACGATTTGCCCCGCACTCTCCTGCGATGCCTACCTGCGGCTGCCCTCACCCCCTCTGCCCGTAGTCCAGATCCTGGTGTGCACTGGCGGCAAAGAAGAAGATTTTGCCTGTGGTGAAGTCACCGCGAAAGCAGCTCCTGTTACTTTGACGAAAGGATGGCATTTGTAGGTTTATGTATATTGTATCTTACAAGACACATGGTACGCTCACACACATTGAGGGTGTATGTGACTATCAGCCCCCAGCTGTCGATGTGTCGTGGTTTCCCCGCCCGAAACTGCACGGGGTTAGAGTACAGGGCCGTGGGAAAGTCTAATTCGTCCATGCTCCGCCCAAAATGCAACTTGCGGCGCAGACTCCCTTTATGCTAACAGCCGTCCGCGCGGCGCGTGTCGCGCGCAGCTCTCTTGGCTTTTTGCCAAGTCCTGTAATTGCGCTCTGGAATACAAGTAAAACGCAATTTCCTGATGCGGATAACATTTTAGGTGCTGCAAAATAAGAACCGAAGATGATGACGAGGGCCAGAACTCAAGAGCAACTGTGCTGCTTCTGCAATATCCCTCGGAGGCCGCGCATTCCCACAAAACATGAAAATAAAAACGGCCTAAGTCCCACTTGTTAGTTCAAAGTAGTTCTATTCCAATTGTACGTGGGACGGTGGCAGTGCGCGTCTAGGTGGCATGTCGCACCCTGGTTAGGCGTTACAATGGTGCCCTTGGTTGGAAAAGGCGCTACGCAGTGCATGCTGAGGGGCACAATATTCTTTCGTGCTGCTTATCCAGCCTGTAGGTGTGGATCTATCCTGTCATTTGCCTTCAAAGAGAGGAGCTGTGGATAGTTCTTAAAAATGCACATGAAGAGAGGCCAGCCCTCCCAAAATAGGAGGGGAGCAAAAAAGGCATCCCGATCTTGAAGCCTATCTCTGGAACCTACTCTATGCAGTGACGAAGTGACTGAACAATGTGGATTTTCAAACTGGATAGTTGCCTTGCGGCGTTCGTGAAATGCCAGTGGGTTCGACAGTCTGTTCCCTTGGGAGGGTGCTGTCATCAGAAACAAATTATGGAACTAAAGCAACATTGCCCGAACATTGTCTGCAATACCAAATCGACGGTTCTTAGAAGTTTTCCCACCACTGAATCAGCCGAGGGATTTATGCGGAGTCGTATCTTTCGCAGCCGTAGTCGACTACTGTGACCGTGGCAAAAATGCACTGCCCATGGCTGGTCCAACAGGGGCAGGTTCAACTTGGTCCCTTTAATGCTGCAATTTCATGTTTTTCGCTAAACTCACTCTTCTAGTCACTCGTTCCGTGGCCATTCGCCGTCACACACTTTAGCTTTCATGCTTCATAGGTGGTTAGCTCACGCAAGAAACCACTCCCCCTGAAAGAGTCCTTTCCCAGTCCGCACATTTTTTGCACCACCAAATGCTCTGACAACCGCGGTGCTCTGTCTGTATGCTTTACACGGTTTTGCAACTGAACCTCGCAAAAGAATAGCCACTTTGATGATGCGTACTCGCAAAGTTCCCGCCTCACAGGGTAACGAGGTATGTACATGAAGAGCTTCTGGTAAAATATTCCTTTCATGCTCTTATATGAGCAGGAACGAACCCTCCACTATAGCCTGTGTCACAAGGATGTGAAGCCACACATTCTCATAGTAAGAGCTCAAGAAAGCCTTCAGTATTTGTGCCAGCCTGAGGCAGCTTCGTACTTTCAGCGGTTGAATAATTGTGAGGGGATTCCTGGAGGGAGAAGAACTCTACAACTCTCAGTACGTCCATGTAGAAGTGGGCGAAACTCCGTTTGTGGTTCCTGTTCATCCTTGCGGTCCACTTCAACAAAATCCCAGAAATGTTGATATTCCTCTAAATCCTTTCGAGCGAAGTACATTCCATTAGAACAACGTAAAGAATGGAAGGAAAGATTTACCAACTCAGGCCCGGTGGAAAGCACATTCTTTAAGAGCAGTATGGGTACAGTGTGTTCAAAGTGAAACTGACCCCTCACCTCCGAGAGTGGTCCTTCCGTTGTGCGAGACAAACTGGGTACGCAGCTGCAATGGCGCGCCATTTTCTCTTCTCAAAAAAGCATGGGAAAGGGATGGAAGGAGAAATACCCCGTTCCATATTTCGCCACTCCCGTTCCATATTTCGCCACTAACCCTCAGATTTTGCACTTGCGTCGATGCTTAAATCCTGCAACGAACACACTTAGCTGCAGATAACAGCTAGAAGTGAGAGGGCACAGACAAGTAGCCCATTTGGATATGGTACGACGTGTAGCTGGCTATACGGTAGCCGGGGGAGTAGTGGAGACGAAATTCGGATACTGCAACGTCCAGCCCCGTTGTCGTACCGCTCGAGCTAATAAAGTGGCCCACTGGAGCTGGGGGCCTATTCTTCCCTTACATAGCAAGAAACCACGGAGGTGAGCATAGAGTATGTCTTTGAATTGTGAAATAGAAAACGCCCACAAAACTAGTCAAAAAAAGCGCAAGAGACCACAAAAAGCATTTAAAATAAGGTCACACTTTTGGAGTTGACATTGAGAGGTAAGCGGGCATATGGCGAAAAACAGTGGCAATGCTGGCTAGGGAGTGAATGGAGAGTGCAAGAGGGCACGGCCTGGATGAGATGCTCGCGATTGCCACCACCCCAGCGATACCTGCTTCGGAGTTTCGCAAAACAAAAGGGGCGTGACCAGAGACACGTGATAAGCCTTCTACCCACTTATCACGCCTTTCTGAGTTGCGAAGAGGTAGAAGCACTAAATTATATAAAGAACGATCGACCTTCGCGGCCAATCGTGAAATGAGCCTTCAGGCAGTACATTCTGACGTTCGAACCCCATCATCTGACTATCGTGGGCTCCACTCTTGCTACATATTTTCACTGCACCCTTATGGGCAGTTGCACACAAATGGCGATGAAGTGTAGGTAGAATTGTTGAGCCAGAGGCTTTAGCGAGTATGTATGGATGCTGTACTCCTGAAAGTTTACGAGCTCAGGTGAGCTTTAACTGCATGAACGGATATGCCACAAGGCGAAGAGAGGTAGGCTCCCGATAGTAAAATGGATAAGGCTGCGTCCATACTTTGTCCACTGTCCGCCAGCCTCCTCAGCGTTTCGAAGGATTATGAAAGTATGGAAAGCGACCAGGCGTCTATCACCGG
>MU913520.1:28923-39282 GCA_036418165.1 Cooperia oncophora | reverse complement strand
TAGTCTCGATGCAGTACTATTACCAATTCGCTCTCTCCAAACAGTATCAAACAAGCTATAAAGTAATTAGACAAGACAGCAGAGACGGTTCCGGTTGTTTCAGGTCAAAAACATGCGTACATTGTTTTCATGCGAGTTCTGTGCACTCTTCAAGAACGATGGATGGCTGAGCGAAAAGCACGAAAGTCGATTCGCTTTGAAACCGATCCAGAATGGCAGCCAGATGATCGAGTAGTTCTCTTCCAAGAGTTCTATAAAGGTTTGTCGCATACCCACTGGTTGATCCGTCGTCACTATTACCGTAATCTGGTGTTATGTAGCCACCATGTTTCGGGATGGTCTAGCGCAGATTGATGGTGACATCGGTCCACTGCTCTTCATAGAGTTACTGTCAGTCGGGTCCCCATCTGCGGCCTTCCCACTGGTTGTTTTCTTTCCAAGTCGTTCCCAATACGATCACTATTGGTAGGTTAGTGCGGCCAGAAACGGGGTGATCCCACCTTCCTCAGGCCGTCCCCCACTGTGTGATGTTACAAACTATAAAACTCATATTTATATTGTAGCCAGCTCGATAATTAGTTATAGCTACTTATAAATAGATTAGAGCTTTCGTAACACCGGGCGGCTCACTTCGAGAATAAGAAAAACCTCTGGAAAAAAACCGGTCAACGTCCGACAAACTCAAACGCTCCTAGAGGCCTTGTTCACACAGAGCATAAGAGCAGAACCTGACCTGCCATTGTGCCACCGACTCCCTTGACCATATCAGAACGCAGAAAGCGCACCAATGAGGAAGACGCAGTTGTAGGCCCGACTCTGCCTATGAAATCAGCGCGCACTGTGCCTTTATCAAGCGCAGTTGTCTGTCTTCTTTCTATCAAGCGCCGTAGTCTGTCTTCACTTCCAACTTCTCAATGAGATGGAGGGTTACAATTTAGATCGCCGGAGACGAGAGCTTTGGCTGCGCTTGCTTTGCACCAGAAGAGACTTAAAATTAACAACATGACAAAGTACCGACAACATTTCAGCTTTCCTCGAAACTGCACCAGCAGTTTTCAGCTCTGTGTTGCTGTGAGCCTCAGAACTTCCAAATCTGGGGAGTTTCTGCGAGGTTCAAAACAACTTCATCCGAAATTCGGGAACTTTCTACGAGCTCCAATACTTTGAAATTTGGGGTTTTATGCCATAGTTCTGGAACGGGTAGACAAAAGCAGTATCTTTTCAAAGCTTCTTGAACAGTTCGGCTCAGCCCCACATCAAGTGTGTTCCATTTAGGAAATCGAACTTGGGTTCTATTAGACTTCGACCGATATATCTTAACCCAGTGGCGACCGCGTGGCTCTGAAGTGATTTTCGGCGCCCGATTTGTGGAAAAGAAAATGCGTGCCGGAATGCAACTGTGCGCTTGGTGTGGAATGATTGAACAACAGGTAAGGAAGCCTTTATCAACCGTCCATGTTCAGTTATATCAGGCCGAAAATAGTAATAGTTGGGAGTGAAGGGGTCCGTTTACCGGCCCCGAGTGTCAGGTAACAACCGTACATGGAAATGATGTCTCTAGAGACCAGAGTTTGCAACATACAGAAGAGAAGGTGAAAAAAGACGCTTTGCTCATAAGGTGCACCAACAAAAGTTGTCCACAGGCGAAGGTGGTGTAGCAATCCGGTTACGGTAAACTGGTAGCAGACTCCTCTTGGAGGGTAGGAACACAGCCCTGTACATTCGATGGCCTCCCCCACCTCCCAAGTCATTCCACATGGCTGCGTATCGCATCCCAAAAAGGAACGATCACAGCGAAGAATTCATCCTTCATTCTTAAAAGACTGGGAACGTACGTGAGAACTTGTTGTAAAGTATGCATGTGCTGCTCTTCTCTGGTAAGAGCCGTACCAAAGCTACCTACACCGTCACGAAGAGGTGAGCAAATGTGACCCTCTCTTCTTCTAAGGCTGAATCTCAACAAAGAGAAGCATTAGTATTGTAGGTGGTAACCAGAAAGGGTACTGCCTTGTCTCCCGGTATTTCCCAAACTACCCCGACACACCGCTTGGCACGAAACCGTATGGAGTCCGTGCCACACATGCCGGGGCTAAAATAAGCACGTGGTACCGTCGCGTGACTCGGGCACCAGGCGGTTTTGTTTTTAGCGGATGCAATATTCGTGTTAAGGAGATCGAACTACTCTTGGAGGCGAGTTTCTAGCCAACATTGTCTTGGGAGAAAAAAAAGTCGGTAAAAAACTGATTTTAAGAGATTGGGCAGGGAAGGGTGATTAGTCCTGCAATCCCCAAGCTGAGTTCATGTCCTTATGCCATGCTTGCCTCCTTTTAGATAGGTGTGATGCCGGTAAACTGTACACTCAGGGTCGGAAAATTAGGACGGACCGGATAGTTATCCGGCTAGTAAACTACTCAGCTAATTTATATTTGCTGGACCCTACTGTTTTCACAACGCACTTAGTATTCCTGCAATTACAACAGGGACCGCGTGCTCTATCCACTATACTTCTTTGTTCAGCCCAACCAATTCTCACAATTCATGGACGACAAAGCCGTTTGCTCACCTCAATGCTGGGAATTATTGCAAGCATCCACCAAGACTACTGATCCTCAAACGAAATAAACTTGTATTTGTACTGAATAAACATACTTTCAAAACATCGTACTAATGAATTTTCTTTCTTCACTGATACTGTGAAAGTTGTGGCGTTCAGAAGATCCAGGCCTGACAGGTAAGTTAGACAGAGTAACCCCTACGTCTGCAATGCGGTGACACCGATGGACGCTTCTTGAACCCTCCGAGTTCTCTCTTCTAATAAACTCGAAATGCTGATTGTGAGTCTTCGAATTGTTTTGCGTAGGATTCAGCACGGAGTTTCACTCGAATTGGTACAGCGTTCCGAATGAATCGCCGTTCTCAGAGGCCGATGCCCCACCGTTCTACTACAAACTGCTCACTCACTTTCGAGGGTGGTCACTCACCTCCGAGGACCACGTGGGAAGTGAATGAGTCCGCTGTAGCAGCGTGCCAGAAAGTGCCAGTTTCTCCGCTAAAAAGTGCACTTGAACAGAACTGGAAAGCAGCGAGACCCAGGTGCTGTCTGCATACTCCACCCGCGCGGCCATACGCCTAACCGTAGCCAGACGCCCTTCTTGTCGGCGCCCTCTCACTTCTGGTTGTTCTCTATGGCTGAATGCGTGCTTGCTGCGGGATTTTGGTATCAACACAAATGCTGCAACGTGAGTATAGCGCGGGAGAAGTTTGGGACTGCACTCGGGTAGCACAACCTTACAGACTGTTTTCGTTGACTTTTGAGTGGAGATAGTGGCGAACTGTTGCAGCTGCTGACCCAGCCAATTCACCTCGCACACGCGCGAAGGACATTGTGTGACAACTGTGACTATTAGTCGCCCCCGCTGCCTCAGGGTGGCGAAAAATTACAGGCGTGCCTTTTGTACAGTTTTGAAAACCGAAGGAACAGCGCACTCGATACCATTTTAAGCATTGTTTGGAACAACCATGCATATCCACAAATGCCAAAATATTCATTTTGTGAGCAATATTAGCCTAATTTTATCGACAAGATTAGGCTCCAATCTATGGGTTTGAAAAAGAAAACAATTCATTTTCTCTAGTTAAAATCGGTTCCTTTCCGACTGCGTACAGCATCGTGATGTGTGAAGTGGCGATGTCACTACCACCCCTCCCACTCGGAAGTTTTTCATCTGGTACAACTCCCCTTCCCTATCCTCCCCACCACCTTTCTACGCTTTCCCAACTTCCTACCACATTTCTAGAAGAATTCTCCGATTTTTCCGTGTTTTCCCAAAGCGGCCGTCAGTGGGACCGAGATGGGGGAGCAGGGGAGGGAGGGGATGGGGAGATGATCACCAATCACTTTCAACTACCAGAAACTGCAGTTGCTCACTAGTTATGCGCATCCAGCAACTAGTGAGGTAGCGAACATGAACCGAGAGGAGTCAAAAACTGGAGTAATTTCCCTCGTGGCTCAGAGGAATTCTTCTCAAAGGTAATCACACTCCCTCCCCCTTTCCCAGCGACCATGTACGACCTCCGCCTGATGTGATTCTCTCAACGATACTGTACCCTGCCTCTGAATGAGGACAGCTCTGCCGTTCGAAGTATTCTCGGTAAACGGGTAATTTAGCAGTGGCGGAGGAACTTAAATCACTTCAATAGTAACGACACTCCCTGAGGGTATAAATACAAAATTTCATTTAGTTATCATAAGTGCCATTCTAGTTAGTGGAAGGAGAGCAGAATGACTGATGCGAAAATGTTACGAAAATGATTAGTGATTTCAAATATTGAGAAAAAATGAAAAGAACTGTGAGAAAGTGAAAAGAAAATTGAGAAAATGATTAGCAACTACTTCTTGTCCTCCACTCCAAAAAAGATCTTCGTGGAAAGCGTTTTCTGACGATGAAGAGCTGAAGGCGGCAATTAACGCACATTTTGGGGACAAGGAGGAAAAATATTTTCAGAGGGTATTGAAAAGTTAGTTTCCCGAGCAAACAAGTGTATTGAGGTTATGGGGACTACATTGAAAAAAAATTTCACTCAGAAGTTTCTGTCTTTTCCTTCGTACCTATACAGAGAATACTTGAACATCCTTCGTAGCCGGTCCTCCATTAGGTCCTCAATCAAAAGCGTAGTACACCTCGCCTGCTCCCTGGAAAATTTGCTGAAATTAGAACTCATCATAGTTTATTGTTTCACAAAAATAATCCCCTTAAGATGCTCGAGAACAAAAATTTAATTTATAGTGCACTCCATGACACACGTAATTTTTCGCCACAATTTATTTATTTTATAAATAGATTTCTGGAATAGAACTGATAAAGATATGGTAAATAGGGGGAACCTCTCAAAAAATATTATTGTTGTAAGTCCTAATTCTCTTTCGTTCTCTTGTAATAAATGCAAGTTTAAAAGTTTATTTCGCTTTGCGCATGCAACTCGTGACACAATCCCACCGCCGCCGTCGTGGGTGGTCGCGTCGCGTGTGGTCTGCTCGGCCATCGTCGATCGCGTAAAGGGAGATCGATTCAATGGCAAACTTATTGGAAACATCATAAGGAAGTGTACCTGGCGTCGCTTACAAACACGTTGTTCACATATGCGGTAGTGCCAAAAATACAAACAAGCAGCAATCTTAAATAATACGTTATTTTTTTAAGTTAATAAAGAATAAATTCTTAGATGTTATGTAGACCTGACAAGTGTTAGAATGCTTGACAACAATATGAATCTCCAGTTAATTCCAAAAAACCACTCGAAATTCTTAGAAAATACCTAGAAATTTTCCAAAACTATATTCCTTGCAGTTATTACGATTTTTGATGAAAACCAAGTTTGAAAAGTTCCTGGAACTTTGAGGCCTCTGGAATTTTTTGAATAAATTTTGGAGCTTCATATTGCTGTTAAACATTCAAATAACATGAAGCTCCGAGACAGCACAATAAAGAAATTGTACTGAAAATTAGAGCCGGAGTGGTGCAAATTGAAGGCAGGTCAAAAAAAGGGAACAGATTCGGCAGTCCTGACCAGTTTCGGTGATTGAATGGATATCACGGCATATGTACCATATCCTTTGCGCTAGCACATGTGAGAGCCGCAAAGTAAGTAGACTACTAGAAAGAGTGCCTATTTCTGGGGAAAGTATCGCCTATTTCAGAGGAAAGTACTCAGGAGATAAAGCCGGACCGCGACTTACAACAGGACAGGATTACAAAGCAGGAGTTCCCAAGACTCAGCAACTGAAATGCCATTTCTGTTCCTTCTTTCTACTAGCTGCTTACCTGCTCGCCTATAGATTCACTTGCAGGGCTTTACTGTAGCTTATTCTTCTTCTCCCTAGCCTTGGTCCCGCGCCGTCGCAGCGTCCGCTGTTCTTCTTAGGCGTCGCCACTTGTTCCGCCACATCCTCTGCCGTGGCTTTCACTTCAGTGAGGTCCTTCTTGATGAGGTCCCTCCATTTGGGGTTCCTTCGTGGTCGCTTGCCCTCTGCTTCGAATTCCAGTGCCTTCCTTATTGGGTGGTCTTCAGGCCTTCTCAGTACGTGCCCATACCATCGCAGTCGCTGCTCTCGTGCCTTCAGCTTGGATCGGAGCCGATCTCGTGTGACCTCCGACCGTCCTTGTTTGCTATGTTTATTACATTGCCGAGACATGTGACTGCAGATGAAATAAAACTTGAATAACAACAATGTAATAACAACCAATAACCTACGCAACTCAGCAACTGCGTAACAAGAAAAAAAAAAAAAATTAAAGTAAAAATAGGGATGTGATTGGTGGATGTACAACTTATTTCGTCTGCGGCAGTGATACTGCAAGTGAGAGTATCTTAATTTTTTTTTTGAAAAGCCCAGTCGTGTCCAATCGCAGGTCCATCTCAGCAACTTCATTTCAGCTGAGTGGATCTGCCTTTCATGGTTCTTGCAGTGCTTCACTGGTAGACCAAGGAAAACGACATTCCGAGATGCCACTTTCAACCGTTTCCCCACATTATTGCTACTGTACCCGCCTGGAACGTTTGAAATAAAATAAACTGTGAGAAGTTTGTCTGCTTTTCTTGTTTGGTACTGCCAATAGACTTTTTCAGTCTGATAGTGAGACCAGATCAAAATGACCACAGAGGTCGTTCGATAGGCATGCCATGAGCAGAACCGACACTCGTTGGGCTACTAGGCACAATGCCTCAGCCTTCCAGTGCTATTTCCTTTTCCAATACTATTTTCAGCATTCATAGTGTTAACGAGATATATGCGATCTTAGAATCAGTGCGTTTACTTGTAATGCACTCAGAACTTTTTGTTGAAAAATGTTTCGATTCCATGATTTGTAGGCCATGGCCATTTTTGCTACAAATCAAGCGCTTTTGAATTTTTAGGCTTTTATTCTGTGAGCAGGGCTACGCTATTTCATTTCTCTGTAATAGCCCGCTGTTTCAACGTGCCTTCTGTGTTGCGTTCACTACTGCTGGTCAAATATTAGTCTGTTTCACAAACTATGAGCTCATACTCATGATCATGCTCATGCTTTTCTGTCTCGATCTGCGAACAACTTGTCACTGTGACCGATTTCAGCGGCACCAGCGATCCTATTAGTCCCCCTAATGCACTTTCAGCGTGATATTACACGTAAATGCCGAGATACACTTGGCGTGTGGGTTCATTTGTACCCGATATGACCTTTCGTTGATTCTGGCAATACGCTGCGGCATCGTGTGTGGTCGAGAGAGCTAGTGCAAAGGGTAGGTCCTAGCGCGAAACAATACGCAGTTCCCCCAACGCGACGGCACGTCGGCCTCACATATCGCTCAAAGTGCTCGGCTTATTCAAATGGTATCGTACTGTACTGCCATTGTTTTGAAATTGCAAAACTGCTACTACTTGTCAGTTGAACTGACAAGCTTTGAAATTGATTAATTTCCTGGAACCGGAATTAACTTGTTCCGAGACACTTTCAGTTTGCCGTCTTGCATACCTTTGATTTCATCGTCTGAACTTGACTACGATAATTTATTTTGAATGGGAGACATTTGAAATAATAAGCTTTTTGAGCAATGACTTTTTTTGTTACCCAACTTGTGAGCGATTGATTTACAAAAAAAAGAGCACAGGGCGAATTGACTTGACCTTTTCCTCGTTTTTTGTTTTGAAACAGTTGCTACTTTTCGATGATCTTTTTAATTTATGTTTAATTTCATTCAACTCTCGGAAGCCTTTGAAATCCTCACAAACTTCTTTTGGTGGTCCGATGCATTCCCGTAGAGGGCAGTTCTTTGAATTTGCTGGCGTGTACTTCATAGGAAAAAAAATAATTTTTCCCTTTTATTTTACTTTCCATTTTTTTCCAGTTACTGTCAGTTATTATTTTTTTCATTTTTACTGATGTTTGCGAAGTTTTCCGTATTTCATTTCTCAGCTGGGGCAAATTCTTTTGAATGTTGTTGCGATTTCCTAGTATTAGCATAACATATTATAGTAATTTTACAGTAATTAATTGGTTTAACACCCACTTGCTTCTCTGTCTATTTTGACTAGTGTTTAATGACGCAGTAAAGTAATTAAACAGTTTTTTGCGCGAAATTACACCAACAGGAAACACTCAATGGATGACGCACTCAAGAGGCTTGTAGGTTTTCTCATATTAGTTAGGAGACAAAGTTCTATGACTCAAATGCTTCCGGAGCAATGAACTATCTGTTTTGCTGTCAGAATAATTCCAGACGTCTTTCCCAAGAAGCCTTGCCCCTCCCCTGTTTCCGAATATCATAACATTTTTGAAAAATGTTTACGTTCCTTGGCATTATTTACCCTTCACTGTCTTACTCTTTGAAACTGATTGGAACTTGTCCCTAGCGGTAGGTTGGTTCGCCCTAAATTCGTCCATAGAGGTATTCTAGTTTGTTGAACAACAGCATTACATCCACTTGAAGTGAAAACTAAGGGCCGTCATCATTAGGGACAAGTTCCAATCAGTTGTGTCAGGAAGGGCGGAGGGGATCGTAATTGATCTGAAAAGTTTTTTTCGATAACTTTTTTTTTGTTTTACTGGTGGCATGAAAGGTGGGTTTTTATTTGCTTATTGCTGGGAGAGGGGAAAAGGTCGTATCTGCCTTTTGAGAGAAACTTGCAGCGTTGGAGAAATTTTTCCCGGTTGTTGACTTTTCGCGGTTTTACGTGTTTCACATGTGCTATATACCCACCACTCGGCAACAAAATTTTGGGGGAAAAGGTAGGAAAGTTTTCGGAAAACTGGAAAAATGGTAGGAAGTTGGCAACATCATCTGAGAAAGTTGTAGGTGAAGGGGGTCGTATTTTCCGCGCTGTTTCTCCCGTTTCACCGTTTCACACGTGCTATATACCCCCCCCCTGCCTCCGCACACTCGACAGCTCGATCGTATCAGAGGAGGGAATGGGGGGGGGTCGTATCAAGTCGCCTTCCTGGGGGGTCGCACGGACTCTACCCCCAATCATGATGTGCCCTTGTGAAAACACCAGCGTCACGGGCCAGCTTTGGCTCAGGCACCCTTAGCGAACGTACCTGGCGTTTTTGCTGGAAGAGAAGATGCTGTTCGGAATAAAGGGGTCAAACCAACATTTGACATGAGTTTTCAACACTTTTCAGGTTCCACAACTTTTCCTGCCAGCGCCTAGGGGGTGGCTCCCAGACGGTTTCGAGTCAAGCGGAGGTGGCATTGGGTGTTGGGTTATGATTTATGATTTATTATCGGCAAACTAATTACAATGGTCGAGGTAAATAACATTGTATAAGAACAAATGAAACACCCCTTACGGAATTTCAGCCACCACCCGTACCCCCAAGGAAAAAGTCCTATAAAATCTGGTTTTTATTCAGAAGAGTGAGGCAGTAGAAGGTGACTGGTACACTTTCTTCATGCAGTTTTGCAGGATGTGGGTTGGAGGTTGCGCAGTAGTAAACGGTGTCGCTATCGTGGATCGCAATTCTGCCAAGCTACCTGGGCCTGCCATCTCTTCGAGGTAAAAACTTCACTCACT
Organism: Cooperia oncophora; assembly: GCA_036418165.1. Lineage (NCBI taxonomy): Eukaryota > Metazoa > Nematoda > Chromadorea > Rhabditida > Trichostrongylidae > Cooperia > Cooperia oncophora. The sequence goes on along the minus strand of MU913520.1, from coordinate 29,732 downwards.
GTGAAGCTCATCGGGGCTAGAAAAACAGCGTCTTCTTCGTCGGCTAGGAACCGCAAACCATTGTCTAAACGAAAACGGGTCTAAATGGTCTGACGTTTTTGAGTGGAAGTATAATGTGTGGCGCATTCCATTGCATTGATCGGATTTCCATTCTCTGAACTTCTGTTCTTTGACCTTTTCTGAAGGTGAGCCTGGAATCTTTCCTAGTCTTTTGAGGTGATTCAGAGGCTTACAAGTAGTAAGAAGAGTAGAAGACTTTCACAGAACAATGGACTCAAAAAATACTGGACCTGCTGCCTCTCTCCGCTCTAGCTACCCCAGTTTGCTTGGCAGTGGAGTTTTTTCGGAATCACCTGTTACCACTTATTTTTTTTCTCCGAAATATGGTTCTGTGTCCATACTCACCCAATAGCGAGGAACTCAAAATTATCGCGAGGATAGAACGCGTCCTGGTGTCTCATAGATTTGAGAAGACCGTGGACCAGGACACCTCACCGTTGGAGACTCCCCAACAGGGGCGTATTCGGTTGCTGAGGAGGAGGGGTAGTATTTTGGTCTGGGAAAAAATTCTTTGAAGTTGATTTTGTTAGTCGATTTGATTTTTCTCGTTTCAGAGTCGCTATAAAGGGGGGTCTTATTTGACTTCTGGGCTTCTGAGCTTATGGGATAGGTTTTCGCGCTTTTTTCTGTTTTGTATGTATTATATACCCCCTGTTCAACAGCAAAATTTTTGGGAAAAAGTGAAAATTTTCGGGAAATTCGAAATCTAAGATAAGAAGGTAGCAGGTAGGATGAGGAGAAGAGGGAGA
>MU913520.1:9938-28823 GCA_036418165.1 Cooperia oncophora | reverse complement strand
AATGCATTTTCCTGTTTTGTTCAACTTGTAAGATACACTCCTGTTAAGTAAATAGTGGCGTAATGCGTGATGTGGACCTTTTTGTTGAGAGCTGTTTTTAGAGCTTGTTTTTCTTAACCTGTTACTCTGTACTTCCGCTGATCTTTCTGCTGTGTGGGTGAAATTGATGGATGACTCCGACAATTATGACGTTTCTGGCGAACTAGCCCCAGATCTGTTAAATCATATGTTTGATCAGTCGCAAATTATCTTTAGTTTCTCTTAACATTTACAACTACAGTTGGAATTGTGCAGGGTGTTGGAAAGTCGACTGTTTTCAAGCCTTCTAGTTTTGAAGCCGGTTGGGGCATTGAATTTATAGAGACTGACACAGTTCGTCTTGGAGGGGACACCAAATGGTACTCACCAGACTTTGTACTGACCACCTTGTGAAGGACTGTAAACTAGTGTGAACAACTGTGCTCTTCGCAGGATCTCACTAAGGCGAGGACTGCTAGTCTGCAGGAACTAGTAAAATGAATTGGATAAAGTGCACAATTCCCCCCCCCCCCCCTTCCCCCCTAGGCCGAATGCGCCTAGACGACCCTATTGCCCATAATTGACTTGTGCATCATATGCGACTTTTTAGTGTTCGTAATGTTACACAAGGGTTACATATTTGCTTCAGTGTGCTTCAAGCAGATAATTAGCTCTTTTTATGTTTTGAAATTGTTATAGAGAAGTGCTGAAATTGCTGTTGCCCTTCACCTGCCAATGAATGGTACGGTTCTGACGGTCGCGAGGTGCGCATTTTTAGACCTCCTTGAACTCAGGAACCATTTTTTTAATCCCTATCAACGCATGTGGTCATTTTATGGAAACCCATGAACCCCTGTGAAGCTACAAAGTGATACGGTCCTTCCCAGGCTAGTTTGAGGAGAACTGTAAATCGTTGGAAACAATGAACAAGAATGACAGGGGCTCCATTTTTGTGCCATTCTTTGTTTTTTTTCATGCTAGACGAGATTTGTTTTTGAGCCAAGGTGTTGATGATTTTGTTTATTCCCGAAGCTGCTTAGCTTAGGAACGGGCGAACAATACATGTAAAGGTGGAGTGGTCTGAATCGCAGAGAATTTTGTGGGAGATATTCGGTTTAGGGAGACATTTCGCTGGATCCCTCCTGAATCGCTGGAGCCCTGTAAACTCTTTTGGCAGCGGTATGGAACAGACTTGGACGGGTTGACACCTGTTAACTTGTTGAGACCTGTCAACACTTGTAGACTTGCAAAATGGATGCGGATTTGTCACCTTCACAAGAATTTACAGGTCCGACAAAAATTAACAGGTCTGACAAGAGTTGGCAAGTCCTTACAAGATCTGGCCTGTGCAGACGTCGCTGCGCGCCCTATGACAGCGTCACAAGAGTTCAGTGGTCTCCACTTCGATAGGAGCTAGTAAATGGCTCCCGCCCCCCGCTTTTCCCCGCATGAGCCGTATAACATCGTATCGTAGCTTTACAGGAGTGCCCTTCATAAGCTGAACGACACCCGTTTCTATATTTTTCCACAGGCAGTAGCATAGGTTTTGAGTTGAAAACGCGGGCACTATAGAGCGCGGTGTTTTTGTGTTGACGTCAGGTTTGGTCGGCCGGACTGGTTTACGAATGACTAGTGCCAGAATGATGGCTGTTTCGTGCTGCTAGAGAAACTTTGTGTGTTCGAGTCAAACGGTCACATCTTTGCCCCTCGTCTCTGTTTCACCTGATTTTTGATGCGTTTCTAATGATTCATTTTTTTTGTTAATCTGCTTTCTACTTTGGTACTGGCTTTACTCGTATTTTTATTTCGATATTGGCTATTTATGAGTAATCCCACTCTATGTAAACGATTGTACGCGTGGTTCTGCTATTCGTCATCATGTGTTCGGCCTACGGCTCTTTTTCTTCACCTCATTGTGAAGGCTCGTCTTCCAAGTGACTCACTTTTTGATTTCGTACTCTTCGCTCCATATGTTTTAACAGTTGGTTCATATTTTCGGAATTACAAGCAAAAATGATGTTTTTTCAAGGTGAAAGTTATTTCTCTAAGGGACTTCATACCCTGGGATTGGAGAGGGCGTGGCTGCGTGCTTCATTATAAAATAGCCGGCTGCGGTTTTGGTGGGATGTTGCCGCTTTTGGACATTTGTGATTATGTCATTGTTCAGTACATGACAAGATAATACCTGTTTCGAATGCAATTTTTTTTCAGGGTTCCTACCCCATTTTTAATGAGTTGTGCAGCAGCGCCCTCCCCCTCCTGGGATAAGGAGTGTAGATTCTTTCGATGAGAAAATCAGCTGTAGATTCTTTTGCAAAGCATTTTTTTGCATTCTTGTGCGAAGCGCCCTCTGTGCTAACACTGTAGATCTCACTGGATGCCCCCCCCCCCATATGGTCACGCCCCTTTTTGCCGAAAACAGTTTACAGTTGATCAATGCACTTTGTAAATTCTATTTGCAATAGTTTTTTTTTGCTATTTCACTACATCAGACATATACTTTGTTCAATGGACTTTCATATAATAGTACACTTGACTCCACCTCGATGACTCCGCCCACCTATTGGAGGATTTATTGAAAATTTGCTGCAGTCTAACTGGGTATGAGTCGGTGCGTACGTAAATCCACTTCGGAAAAAGTTGTGAAGACGCTTTAACGTCTCATTGGTTGGCTTTTCGTCCAGTACCTATATCTTGTTAGATAATCAGGTCGTGGAATACCAAAAACTCGAATTTTCGATCGAAAGCGCTCTGATCTTCCCTTTTGAGATTGAAGTGTCCGAAACATCGATGGTCAAGTGACGTTTCCTGGCCGATAGTGTGTAATTCATCACCTGTCAGTCGCGCACGCAGTGTGAGTAGGGAGAACATTGTAAACGTGTGGATGTAATAGTGAGAATTCTGTACTCAACTGGTTGACCTTGACTGTGAAGGCCTTGAGGATGTAGGATATTCGCCACGACAGAAAACTGGCTTCATTTGCAGAGAATGCTTACTGCGGTTTTCTGGTTTTGGAGTGGTCTCATGAACGTTTTGGCAAATGGGTGACGTTTCCTTGCAGACCTAGTAGAAATAGCTCCCATTACTACGACGCAATTGAAAAAATGAGATGCTCTAGGTTGTATTATGATGCTGCCTATTTTTCTGTTGTTCAGATGCTCTAGAACCGTTTATAGATTTTTTTGTTCGGCCCCGCCCTCCTCGCCGCGCGCTCCGCCCCACTACTTTTTGAAATAGGTAGTGGTCTGCTGAAGGAGGTATAGTAGCAAGTGGCACCGCTTGCCACGCTCTAGACCTAATGGTCCTGATTCGTCTCTTACTCGGACCAATCAGGCCTCCCTTCTTGGGTCTCCAGATTGGTACCAGACTTGTCTGAGAGGACGAAATCCCTGAACTGTAGATTGGCTAGCCCTTGCAAGTCAAAAAGTCATGGTTCAGGCCAAGAAGAGCCTGGGATTGTGAATGGAAGCATAGGGCATCCTGAAAAGTGGTACAACCGTGAAAGTTTCGAAGAGCGTTTATACTTGGCGATCGAACGGTTCGGTCACGCGATCAGATCGCGGTCTATGAACGCTTCCTCAAACTTTTCCTTCCATCCTTCCTCCCTTCCTTCTATTCCATTTAACGATCAGAGGAATTTCACTCTAAAAAGAAGAGGAAGGATAAAGCTTATGCATTTCACCAGTTTTTTTTCTCGGATGCGCCACTCATCCTCTTTCCATTCATATTCTTGGTGGGTTTTGAACCCACACAACGAAACCCTTGAGCCGAGAGATGTTGGTGTTTCTGCTCCCCAAACGTGCGACCATACAGTCAGCTTCAAAGGGGATGGGAAGCCAGGCTCCTAGGCAAATATGGTACAATTCACTCTCAGTGGAGGAACGAAGGCTTGGTTGGACTGGGCGGGAGCCTATCCGGCGCGCGTGGTAAGCGAAGCCACTTGCTGCTACATTTTCGGCCTCGCTTTGTTCGAGTAATGTTCAAGGAAGTGAGTGTGAGATATCGGTTGAAAAGGGATCTTACGCCTTTTTGGGCATGGAGGTGTGCAAGAGCTTCATTTGGCTATATAGCGCGTATCTGAATCATATAAATTGAAATAGAAGTGGATCGATAAAGATGTTTGAAACTAGAGATTTTCGGTGAAGCTGACTAAACCGCTCATCAATTTTTCACGGCCCTCTTTTTTATCTCTAATGTGTGAACGGATATTTTATGCATTTTGCTTTATTTAACTGTCAGTCTCTTGCTTGTCTTTCAAAATAACAGAAAATCAGATAAGCGGTTGAAACTGACAACTTCCATATTACAAAATTCCCATAGAACAACAAAAAGTCATCTCGTTCTTCTCACAGAATTTCCTGTTTGGAGACGCATTCCGCGATTGCCTGTTTCTATCGGGAGCTTGGTGGTAAGGAGTCATGGTAGAGAAGAATGTGCCGGTATTGAAAGAGGTGACTGGGGGGGGGGGGTTATAGGCTCTAGGCGAGACTAACTATGCCCCTACTGTCAGTGAGTGGGTCGATATCGAAGGGTGAAGTAGGAGATGATAAGAACGATAGCGGCAAAGTGACGTGATAAGTGGAAAAAAAACTTGATTTCATTATGTCAACAAGCCAGAAGTTATCCGACACGTGCGCTCTTTGTTGTATGCTTGTCCGTGCTCATTGTTGATGGGGTCTTGTTAAAGGCCTTCTCGATAGCTCCTTACGAGAGCAGTTCAGCAAAGAGGGGGGGACATTTTGCTATTTCGCTGCTTCGCTAGTTCCGGTTTACATGTCTCACCCCGGTAAAACCAACTACTGTGAAGCCAAAAAGCTCGACGAACCTCCATGGTAAACGGTGTAGATAGTATTCCATACTTTATAAGAGCCGACAAATGCTGGCATCATGTTGCTCGGCTTTTTAAGATTTCAAGGTCTCCACTTGATGGCTCGACAAGTCTATAGGAAGTAGCAAACATGTAAAATACCCCCTCCTCTATCCCCCCCCCCCCCCCCCTCAAGTCAAACCACTCCTCATGTTGCTCTTTTCTTCATGCGCAGTCACTTAACGCCTTCGCATTTGTGTTTGAGCCCGGCTGCCCCACAATTTCCAATCTCGAAAGATGGCTTTAGTAAGACGCCATGGATTAGTGGGCATTAGTCTGATGAATCTCGTAGCGAGCGCAGTTTTATTAGCATCAACATCACCTATGTGATAAAGGGGGAGTTTAGCGCTTGATTAGCTCAAAACTCTATGTGGTCGCTCATTTTGCGAGGTACTCAGGGGCGCAGTTTGGCGACGGGAGTGGGTGGGCATTTTGTACCTCTGCTTCATTCCATCGACGTATCCAGCCATCAAGTGGCGATCTGTGGTGAAGCCACGGAATAATATCAGCCAAGGGAGTTGGTCGAGGAGCTTATTTTAGCTCAACAAGAGCTCTCAGTTTTCGCCGGAGTAAGACCTGGAACCCGCAACTAATGAATCAGCGAAAGGGCGAAATGCTCTCCCACCCCCCACGTCGTCGCCGAACTGCGCCTTCTTAGGGCCTATAAAAATGATATATGGCTTTTCTCACTCGGGTGTGACTATTTTCAAATGTTTTTGCTTCCTGTGGGCTAGAATACTTGATTCTTTGATAATCGCAAAGTTCTCCGATCAACAATTGTGCCAAGTCGCACTTTGGACAACACATGTCTGTCCTCGTGCGTGTCAAAAGTAATGAGCGAGAAGATTTTTGAATCAATAGATGCACCACCAAGTAAAAGGAGCATCTCCGTGTTTCGTTATCTTGAACCATTTGATCTTTATCCTCGTGAAGTGGATGATCTCTTGGTGATTTCTGTGACTTCGAGAGCAGTGGCATAAATCATGGATGAGGTGTAGAAGTGCGTACTTCTTCTGAATTGCCATATGTTCTTATGTGTTCCGAACAACCATTTGATATGACAAAAATTCTTCTTAGGAGAAATGTTCTATCAGCGACATCCTGTTTTTTTTACTGTTGGACAGTTTTTACCATTTGAACGGATGTTTTCGTAGAGCATTCGTAGGCGCTTCTTCCGTGAGAATAGGATAGCATCACAGAAAGTAAGGAATGCGCTGCGGCCCTCAAGAATAGCAGTTCTGACCCCCTCCTAGTTGCCCCGCCCACCAAAACTTAAAGGTTATTTACTGTTACGAGTTCAGTTTTTACACCGTTTTGTTTATTTTTTTCAAACAGTGTGAAATAGTTTAACGTGGAAGGAAGCGAAGAAACGACTAGTGAGCTATGGTGTCGCTTTTCTGGCATAAAACGAACTGATCCGGGCAACCCAAACAGTGAGGTGGTCCTTACGGCGTTCTCGTGAATTTTTTTTTGCTTTTTTCCTCCTGGGAAGCCTTTCCAGCAATTCAAAAAGTTCAGCGACTACAGGTTCGTTACGTACGTTATTAAATGCTGCTACCCACAATATGAAATCGGGGGTTTCTCTCTAGCTTAGGAGGAATGGTTCGATTGGAGGGCTGATTAGTGGAAGGAACACAGGCGCTGTTGATCAGTCTTCTCCAACTACATTAACGTTCGTTATCAACGCTCAAAAAACGTCGCGTTAGCTGTGCAGAGGAGCGATAATTCCCATCTTTGCTCACTAGGAATGACAGTGTAAGGCTAATGAAGTGAGATGGCATTTACGACGCCCTAAGCCCCTGTAGTTCTCACCTTATTCTTCTTGTTACCCTAGTCCATTTGACGCTTGATTTCTCAGGAAGAACTACGTAGTAAGTACTGTTGATATAAACGCTTTCAATATGGTACTTTTCCTCAGTTGGCTTGCCTCAAATATTGGGCACATCCTTTCAGACTAGGTGAATTTTGAAATACGTGACGTAACTCGGTGGCGATTATTCAGGCCCACAAACTATTATTGATTTTGCAGTGACGTCATAGAAATAGTTGACAATCTGTTCATATAAAATGATGTATTAATAATATATTAGAGATGTACACTTTCTTAGTTACACATGCCTCATTAATCCGAGTAAATGAGATGTATGGCCGGTTGCCAGGCGACTCATGATCTCATCTTTTATTTCTTCCTGACTTTCTTGTTGCGAATGAGTACGCCTCGTTAAGCAAGCGACGCCCATCTCCCTGCAATAATCACACCTCGTTTTCTTCCCAGTTCTCTCACCTTTGAAGACTTTTACTCGAACTTGTGTAATATAAGTTTAGAAAGTTTTCGCCCTTGATCGAACCCTTTTTGTAGTGAGGAATGCATTTAGGCATTTTACTTTCATTTGGAATTATAGTGGCTTACTGAATAAGGTGTGGCCTATACGATGACTTTGTGGGGGCCAGCCGATGCAGAAGTCAAAAACGAGCTGGATCTCGATATTTAAACGATTCTTCTCACCTAAAAAGCGCTAATGTTGGCTAAAACAATCACGAGGTTCCTTTCAAATAAGAAGAAGCGTCTGGGAAGTTTTTCCCTCCCAAACAAATCTGATAACGGTCTACCGTCCTCGGAGGGTTGAAGGCTTAGTTGTCCTTCACGAGAACCGATCTGGGCTTCTACTCCCGGAAATTTGAAATGTACCTCTTTATTGTCATAAATTCTATACAATCGAATTAAGTGCTGCCGCTGGTTTATGCCTTTCATTGTAGTTCAGTTCACTTAAGTTTGTAAAAATTTTGCTCTCACCATGAGCCTCTGAAGGTCTAATGAAAAGCATGACGTCATTATAATTATTTGGAGAGAGCTTTGTGGACGGTTCAGCCGCCATTAGTGTTTTTTCTTGTCAGAAAAATCGTTGAAACATCGGTATTTAGCTTTTCTTGCGGTTCTCGTAGATTGTTTTCAGGAAAAATCAGAATATCTCACCGGTTTTTTTTCATCTAGGGATTACAACAGATTCTCTTGGTGCTAGTGTGAGTAGGGAAGAGGCACTCGGCCGCCCTATCGTGTCCCTTCTTAAGAACAAGAGCTAAGCTTAAGGCTGCGTTTATACATTGCGTTAGTGCTTTGTGCGTACAGCAGCGTTTTGAGCGTGTTGTGCGACCAGGAATGCATAGGTATCGATCCAGCATTTCGCGAACGGTTTTGGAATTTTCGCGGACGGGTGCTAGAAACGTTGTTCTTTCAAAACGTGGATCGATTCCTATACTTTCCTAGTCGCTGAAAATGTTGCCGAAGCTCGAAACTCTCAAAACGCCTGCACAAAGTATGAACGCCAGCGTATGCATTGATGGACCTATCTTCCGTGCGAGACTGTATCATGCCTACTCTAATGGTCAGCTCCCGAAAAGTGCGTTCATAGTTCGCCCTTCCACTCGCTGAGCAGAGCTTGTTTCCCTTCCTAAAGCAAGTTGTATGAGCGCACTCTTGGTATTAGCCTGCCCTTGGTTGGGAAAGGTTCCGGAAAGCTTGGTTGAATGGCGTCCACAACTACGTTAGTGCAGATCTCTCTGCTTGTAGTAGTTGTATGACACTTTTAGAGGCAGATGTAAGTGAAGGGGCTGGTGGTGGTGCGATTGAGGCTAGCGACACTGCCACCGCCCCCCCCCCCGCGACCCTTTGTAAAGGCCGCAACCTTTTATTATCGATTACTTGTAGACTAAGAATTCTTTCGCTTTTTTTTCTTCTATCCGATATTATGAGTTCTATTAGCGCTGGTAGCCTTGGAGTAGGGCACACCTGTAAGGTCTGGCTAGCGTACTTGACTCTGTACAATAGACATGTGTGTACCGGATAAACTTGTCATTACCTTGTAAGACTTGTTATGACCTGTCAGCACCATGTGAACTTCTGTCAAACGTGGTAAAATGACTGGTCCTTATTGGGGAAATGGCGTTTCGGTGACGCTGCAACCAGCAACCATTTGGCTAGGTTTGAGAGGAGTTTACTGGACTTGTGGAGTGGGGACCGTTGGAGTGGGGGTGCCGATTGCGAAAAGACCAAAAAAAAAAACGAAAATGAAGACCTATATTGAAAAACCTCACGGTTTGGTTCACCCAATGGCCATTAGTGTCGTTTTATTTCAGTGTTATCAAAGAAGTGACCGGCGCGCTGTTTCTAATTATTTTTTTTCTTGTCTCAGTCGGGTTTACCGAATTTGTCGCCGCGTTTGGTGCATGTTGTCAATGTTCTCCGGTGGTTCTGCTAGTTTTTTTTGTGTTTAAAACGTGAATAATACCAATTGTGGTGAACCATACATCGACTTTCTGATTGGCAAATGTGAGCGATTCATATTCTTCGACTAAGGGAGCATTATTCACTGATTTCACTATCTTTCCTCCTCTTAACATGGGACTGATTTTTTGGTAAAAGTGCGTTCATACTTTGGTCGGCGTTCCGTGGGTATGGCGGCATTTCTGAGTGGCTATGAAGGTATAGGTACTGATCTTGCGTTTTGAGCGTACTTCAGCGTTTTGAGCATTTCGCGCGGGCTGTCGCTAAAAACGCTGGCGTAAGCGGCGCTCAGAACGCGAGATCGATATTCATGCTTTCCTAGTCGCTCGAAAATTTGCCGTACGCTTTCAAAGCTGACGCAAAGTGTGCACACTTCAACCGAGCCTAACTGATGACGTTGAATTGGCTTTTCAGGCAGTCAAGGCATCAAATGAGCGAGCGTTTCGATGAAAAGCTCCAAATGTCCATGCATCAATGCTTATGTATTGCAGGAAACCCTGATTGTGTGGTCTGAATCGGATACGTGCGACCTGGCGCTGAGCTTCCAGGAAAAGTCTGGCTGTGAAGAGATTTGGGCAAAGATTTGTGAGGTGCAAGGACGTGATCCTGGAGACGCGGTAAGATTTTTCTCTTTTATACAGAGCGCAAATTCGATCAAGAAGCATTTTGTTAGGACCGGTCAACCGGTATTTTTGTCAAGTGGTCTTATTTCCTGCAAAGCGAGCGACTAGTGCCAGTACAGTTTCCACGTAATTTCTCTGATTTTTTTTCTAATGCCAAGCAGCACAGTGTTGGAAAGTGGAAAGGGCGCTGTTTGCCTTGAAAAGGACATCCCCTGCTGGATTAGGTCATCTCTTATCTCCTCATTTGCAGCTTCGCACCGGAGCAGCGGGACGCCGCGTTCAAGCATGACCTACCGAACACTAGAACAAGTCACCCTACCAATGCACCCTCCTACCTAGACATTATGACGTGTTTTATGATTTCAGAACACGATGTGGCTGAGCCTCGCTGGGGTATGGTCCCTCCCAGTCGCATTTAGTGCGTATGGTTGCAGCGACGCAGCAGGATTACCTGCCTGTTCGCTGTTCTGCTTCGAGGGGCACCTTACATTTTCGCTAGTTCCTATGTTAACTAATAGGTCTCATTTCGGTCATGCTTGTATACTGTGTGAAGCAGCGAAACCTGCGTGTGAGCCACTTAGATGAGTACCGTCCCTGCCCTCCCCTTCAGGCTGAAGAGCCTCCATTTTTGATTATGGAAAGTAATGCTTGCTTCTTCGGTGGCAGCGAAATGTTGTTGCCTAGTGGGCCATATTTTGCTTTATTGATGACGACATGATGACTTCAATGGGGGATTACCGTAATGGAATTATAGCTGTTTTCTTTCGATACTGTTCTTAATAAATATCGAAACATTCAGGATGGCGGATATGACGAGATGGATGACGGAGAGCTGAGCGAGGGCTCATCCAATGCACTATCAACCACTGGTGCTGCTGGTCGTGTAATTTTGCCACCAATTGAGATTGGCCGCCTTTCTGAAGTGGACAGCGTTATCCAAAACCATCTTGCTACGCAAGCATTACGGGAGAAAATGGCAAACGCAGTGGAGTCGGAAAGGTGAGCCTGAGATAGTATCTCCATAACTTTAGTGCTTTCTTAATTATTTTCTGGTTAAAACAGTCCATGCGCTCAAGCATTGGGCGTCATTCCTCGCTCAAGTAGGCTATTCCGGGTCCTTTAAGATTATCCCACTTTCGCGGTTTCACAATAAGTAACGAATGTGCTGGGGACCCTCATTGGTGGCAGCTCTGACGCCTTCCTAATTATCCCGCCCACCGAACCTCAAAGGCTATTTTCTGTCGCGAGTTCGGTTTTTACTCTGTGTTTTTCTTTTCATTTCACTGTTGAATGGTGTCAGCTTTTAATGACGCGAAAGAATCATTAGTGAACCATAGGCGGTGGGGTGTCGCTTTGCTGGCATAAATCGAGCTGGTCAGGGAACTCATATAGCGAGGATGTCAGGGAGTGCTTACTTACTTAAGGAATTCGCCATAATTTATAGCTTATTTCCTCTCTGGAAAGAGTTGCGGTATTTGGCTTCGAATGAACAAGTTTTTTTCAGTGTTTTGCCGAAGTTAGTCGATGTTTTTCACATGTGTGAAGATGTTGAACATAAGGATGGATTGCGTACGCTGTATTCGATTGCGAAGAAATTATTCATGTTAAATAGAAATAGTCTTAACGAGGTACGTGGTTTCCGACCGTGGGTTTATTCCTATTCCTTGGATATTCGGCTGTTTTTCTTTTTTTTCATTTGTGCTTGGTCTGAGATTGTAGAGAAACTGCTTTTCATGTTTCTTTCCAAACCTAAAGCTTCCGCTTTTTTTCAACACGTTACAAAGCAATTACGAATTCATGTGGATGTGTTCATACTTTGCGAGTGAGCGTCTTGGGAAAATCAGCGTTTTCAGCAAAAAGTAAAATATATGTAGCGATCCAGCGTTTGGGGAGAATCTGCGTTTCGAGCGAAAAGGAAAGTATAGTCATCGATCTGGCGCTTCAGAAGAATCGGGTTTTAGGGGAGAATCAACGCTTTGAACAAACAAGCGTAGGTATCGATGGGCTCCCGATACGCCGATTCACTGAGTACGCTGATACTTCCAAAAATCTAGCGACCGGCTCTGATCAATACTCATGCTATCTTTTTCAGTCAGTACGCTCAGAATTCCGAATCGCTCAAGGCGCTAATTGTTCAAGTCGCAAACTATGAGCGCACCATGATTTGACCTGTTATGGAGTCATTGAGATAGGGAGCTGAGCATTTGAGGATGCAACTAGTCTTATTTGCGCTCTTGCATTGAGAGAGTGCCACTGCCTCTTCTAGCTCAGCCTTATTGTTAGAAGAACACAGGCTATTAGAACGGGTGAGGCCAGCCTCGCAGCATGCTCCCCCCCAAGCTCCAGTATACTTTTAGCGAGGCTTGGTCTCCCAAAGTGGCTCGCAGTGCCAGTTGACCCTTTATTTATTTATTTTTCATTACGTGTGAGGAATTGCTGGCTTTGCTTTTCCATTGAGTTTTAAGTAAAATTATATTTTTTTTCATTTAGACATTGCTCAGTGACAAGTACCTGAAAGATCTCATTGGTATGCTTGAATACGATCCTGCCCATGAGGCACCCCGCAAACATCGGGAGTTTCCTCTATGAAAAGGCAACTTTCCGTGAAGTGTTGCCGATAGCGAATGATGAGCTCAAGTAAGTACATTTTACAAAACTTTCATTTCCTCAGGAAAGTGCTGTTGGCAGCACCAGTTCCAGCACTATCTGTACTATTCTTCTCGTTTCAGGGAAAAAATCCATCAGACTTATCGTGTGCAATACCTGCAAGATGTTTGCCTTCCAGCGCCATCGCTTTTCGAGGAAAATCTACTTTCTGTTCTGAATAGCTACCTGTTTTTTAATAGGATCGATATTGTAAACATGTTACAGGTTAGTTATAGAAAAAATGAAAATAGTTCGATAATTTCATACCGAAATGTTACGTGTGATTTTCAGAAAGATAAACGGTTAATGAAAGAGCTTTTCGATCAGTTGCGTGATCCTGAGACTACGGTTTCGAGAAGGAGAGATCTCGCATTTTTCTTGAAAGAGTTCATTTCCCTTAGCCAAGGGCTGCCTCCAAATGGAGCCCAGAGCAAGGACAACTTTTTCAAGGTAAGTAAATGGCTTTGCCATTATGCGTTTTGCTATTTTTGTTTACTAAAATTCTTGGAGTTGAGATATAATCCCTTTCTCTCTTACCGAAAAAAAGTGAGAAATGGTATTTAATGTTTCCTTCATAAGCTCTACCATTACTAGAAGCCGCCCGTTAAAGATACATACTGCAAATAAATGTTAGGTGGAACCTTTGTACAAGGCAGCCTGGTACACAGTCACAGAGTTTGTACCTCTTTGCAGCTCAAAATTGAGTGATAAATGCGCCGTAACCGTCATTCGCCTTTGCAGCCCTGCCCACCATCCAATGGCTCCACCCATCTATGAGTGGTGTTGCGATTATGTCAGTGTGGGATTTCGTTTGAAGTCTTGCTAGAAGTTCCCTTTCGTATCGTTTCCCTTCTAGTCTCTCATCGGCGTCAGCAGTGTCTCTAGGCGTCTTACTTTTTGGGTGCTCGTCCGTTGCTGAAAAGCAATTGCAATAAGGGGCTTAATTTAACACACTTCCGACGGCTTTTCCCGCTTTTTTTCTGGACGCTATTTAGCATGGACTGTAGTTATAGCAGAAGGTGTCTTTAAGTCCACTTATTAGCTTATTTGGTCGTGACATGATTCAAACCGTTGCCAGAAATAGGGGAAATAGAGTTATTGCATGGTTAATGTATACCGTTTTCCATCCATCTTCAATCCACCTGGTTCGTAACGGGCCTCAGTTTGGCTTGAGTGGGGGCACTGAATGGTACTCGCTCAAGCTTCAGCGGGCTGTTTTGTAACGGCCCGTAAATTCCTGTGACCAAAGTGGCTAACCTAAGCAATTTCGCAGCTTCATAGGAGTTTACAGGTCTGACAAAATGAGTTCTGCTTGCTAACATGGTACGATGGAAGTACAGGACTCTAAAATGCTCATGGCGAACAGCGTCTCGCAACATTAGATCCTCTCCTTGGAAGCTGTTTGAAAGCAATATCTGTTGACAAGATGTAATATTTGATAGGAAGTCTCCCCATTTCGCCTACCTCACCTCCCCTGACATTCTGCTGACGTACATAGAGGTCACCTAAAGAGTACGTCCTCTTATCAACTGCACTACCTGACCTTCTCTTAACGTTCCATTTTCAAACTGTGGAAATTTGAAGGGTCGCCGAGCCACAGCGCTCCCAGCTCTGATTTTATTGAAATGATTTACTCTGATTTTATTGAAACGAATTTATGAATGATTCTTTCCAGAATCTCCAAGCCAATGATGTTCTCGGCACGATAGAACCCTGTATCAAGTCACCTGATCACGACACACGCATCACGATTGTAGATATGTTAGCGTTACTCGTCGATCATAGCCCACAGCTCGTTAGGGATTATTTGCTCAGGCAGGCTAAAGATAAGAGCGATGTAAGTAATTACTCCAATAAACTATTTCCAGTTTCCTTCAATGAAAATAACTAGTTAATCACTCGCTTGTTTATTCTTGCCTTTGATTTTTAGGATGAGGTGTTGTTGAATCGCCTTCTCATTCATATGCAAACAGACCGCGATCCGGAATTGACCTCTGGCAGTCAGATTTCGCAGGTAAATTTCTCCCTTTATTAACTCCGTTCTTATACCTTTGATATTTGAATATGTGTGTAGTTGAACGTGGTTTTCTACTTATATGTTGTAGATGCCGATGCACAAGCTAGTATTTTCATCCTCCCAAACAAACCTGATACCATTTCATCGTCCCCGGGGGGGCGGAGGGGGGATAGAAGGCTTGGTTGGATTGTGCGGGAGCCGATCCGGGAGCCGACCCGGGATTTGACAAGAAAACCATGCGCGTGGTGAGCATGCCACTTGTCACTGCACCACCTCGCTCTCTATAAGAAAAACGAGGGAATATTATGTCTAAACACCTCGATACAGCTTCTATCTTGAAGGCAGTTGGCACGATGATTTCGTGTTCGGCCTAAAATGCTAGTAGGGCGCTATATAGTGGGGAAATGGCGAAAGAACGAAGTGAAACGGTCAAAATCCTGCGAAGAAAGAGCCTCCGTTCTCAATGTGTTAGAAATCAATTTTGGACGAGTTTCCCGTAGGCATCTTGCCAATAACCGCTACCGAAGGTACGGCTGCATATGTGTACCCATGTATGCATGCAGCATCACGGCCGCTTCATACCAATCCCTTCGCTTCATAATTTGCTTAGCAAATGAATCGAATAGAGCGTCAGGAACGGTCGTCCATTTGTGGGCGGGCGGGCGTTTGGGTCGGAATGTTGTGGCTTGATAGGGCCCTTATAAGGGCACCTTCCTTGGAAAAGGCATTATGCAGCGCCTGCTCAGGGTCGCGGAATTCCGTCCTGCCAGGCGTATTAATCCTACTCGTCGTGGGGATTTATCGTGCCAACTGCCTTTAATTGACTACTACACCCAATAGGAAGCTACCTTTTCACAAATCTTTGGGACTATCGCATCGTGCGAATCCCGCCTTTACTTGATTTTCTCACAAGACTAAAAGTTATGAAATTTTTAGGTTCTTCGTACCTTACTGGATCCAGACAATATGGTTTCTATGCAAAAGTCGGATAGATCGGAATTTTTGAGTCTTTTCTATCAAAGGTCCATCTATACGCTTGTCAAACCAATGATGGACAATGTCAAGGGAGGAACGATCAAGCGAGGTAAGCCTTTGTTAGGCGGTTTTCCTGTTCATTTTTATGTCGACTTTAGCTAAAATTCGATATTTTCTTTGTCGCGGCTTCTGCTCTATTATTAGAATAGTTTGCCTCATTCAACAACTTGTTCTCAGATGATTACTGTACTGCTAATCGTCAATCATTGGTTGTTCGACTGCTGTGCTTTTGTATTGAACACCATTCATTTTCAATGCGCCAGCATTGTATTTCGAACGATCTCCTCAACAAAGTGCTCGTTCTCCTGCAAAGCAGACATCATTTCTTGGCGTTAGGTATGTTTCGTCAATTTTTCCTTTTTCCTTTTTTTAATTGTCTAGTATTCGATGTAGGCGCAGTTCGGCTTGGAGGGGGCACTGAAAGGTTCTCAGCAAAGCTAGTTCAACTACCTTTGTGAAGAATTCCTGTAACCAAGATGGATCCCATACCATTTCGCAATTTTGCAGGGGTTTAAAGTTTCGCCAAAGCGCAACCTGGTACCGTAAGCAGCAAAGGTACGAGTGAAGGTGTAACATGCCCTCCCAAGCCGAATAGCGTCGAGAAAGCTCCCTATGAGCCCAAGAAAACTATCAGATGAGCGGGGCTTATGCCTCTGAAAATAAGGCGTATACGTTGTATTACAAGTGTACCCTCAGCTGGACGAGCTGTTCCCGATCTGCGAAAATCTCCCGTAATCGTATGCATTACAGCTGCGTTGAAAATGTTACGCACAGTTTTGGCGGTGAAGGACGATTTCTACAATCGATATATCGTCCGGGAGAAGGTACTTGATCGTGTTGTTGAGTGTTTTGTACGAAATGGTGCACGATACAACCTCTTGAACTCAGCAATGCTCGAACTCTTTGACTATATCCGATCGGTGAGTTGGACTTTGTCACATTCATCTCGTGAGTCACCGATTTCCACCCACCACATTTAGGAGGACATCAAGCCGTTGGTTAAATACACGGTGGAGAACCATATGTCGTCCTTTGAGGACGTTACATATGTGAAGTTATTCTCGGAGCTGAAAATACGCTATGAACAACAGCGTGATCGTGAGAATGCGGCGAAGATAACGGCTGATGAGAGGGTGCCAAGTCCAGCGGCGTTTGCTAAAGAACGACAAGTACGTAGAGGTTTTTCTATTCCATCTTCAAGAGGTGTTTATTTTGGAAACCTGTGTTTTCTTTATGGTCCGTATGTGGCAAGACAATCGTAATGTGCCGCGTTGGTGGACGTAGCGAGCGACGTCGCGGCCGACAGACGAGTTGTTCATGCACGACAAGTCGCGCGCAACAACGCGACAATTTACGGTTGTCTTGTCCGCTCACGGAACAGTCTTATTTTCTTGTTTTTCTCTTTGGTTATGGTAATTTAGCAATCCCTAAGCGTGAGCTTGGGACTGCAGAGGTGCTTGTCTGATCAAATTACTCTTCATCATCACGTGATCGTTGCGGCGTGACGTCACATGCGCGGCGCCCATGGACCTAATTGATTCAGCGTGAAAGTGGTGCAGCATATCGATCCAGCTAGTTAGTTACTGTGTATTGCTGAGGTGTGGATTCGGTGGCTGGGTGGCGCGGCGTACCATAGGTTTAAAGTTGAGAGATGACGCGTTAATGGGATGACTTAATAAAACACATTAATGGTGAAGGTCTCTATTGTTTCACGGAGTTGACGTCTGAAGACACGTCACTCAAGTCTTCACTGACGTCAATGACACGTCATCTATCTCACAACAGGTGTACAGGACTGCCGCAGCGTCCCTACATCAATTCATAACATTTGTTCCTAGAATGATTTGCTTTATACTGGGAACTGTAGGGTTCAGTGGTAGTGAAAGCAGGGCACGTCGTCCTGTTTTTTTTGGGGGGGGGATTTCTGCAATATACAACCCCTCCGCCCCGCAAAAGTCCCTTCCCTGATGCGCTTCCCCATTCCCCACCATACATGCCATCTACCAACTTTCTTTCGGAAGGAGGTATATAGTGCACGCGTGATATACGAAAAACCGAGCAAAGTCAGCAGTGAAAGCATATTCAACAAAGGCGAAAGTGACCCTACCCAATCCCCTTTCCAGCTCAGCGATCAAATACGGCACCCCTCGAAATCCCGGGAATCCAACGTATAACGTGCCCTGACTGTAAATGTTCACGCTCAGTCACAAATATGCGGTCAATGTTTATATTTCGCACGATCAGTTGGCAGTATTCCGAATGAAACATGCTAGCTCCTGCAAAATGAGAAGCAGTCGCGGAGATGTGAGAAATGCACCTGGAAGAAAGGGCAGTGTATTTCCCAGATAGTCATCTCGATCCACCTCAGTAACACCACCTAAAATCAGATAGATCCACATGCGAGTGCAGCACACGTGACACTACTTTCAATGCTGTTTTTGCCGCGTCGCTGCAGCGCTGCACTTGATGCTAGGCTTTTCAGCATGAACGGGTTTCCCTTGCAGCTTGCTGAATAATCTGATCCACTTTATCTAGCTGTTTCAGGAAGAGCAGTGGTTCGATGGCGAGGATGATGAGGCAAGTGAATGTAAGAAAGAACCGATAGAAGTGAAAAAAGAGACCAAAAAGGAAATTGAATCGCCTCGGAAGACTGGCATCGAACCGATGTTCCCTTCGGTGCTGAAACGGAAGAATGCGTTTGATGAGGACGATGGAGCGGTGTTTAGTGGTCAAGTAGCACTCTTAACACCAGTTAATATTATGACAGAGAAAAAGATAGTCATAAAGGTGGGTTTTGTGCGAATAACCCTATAATTACTGATGTTTTATATTGTATTATCCTCTTCGAAGACTACCCAGTTTAGGTGGGTGATCGGTCTCGGACACCATCACCATTAGGTTCTCCGTTATCTACAACACCACCGCCAGTGCAAGTTCGTGAAGATGAAGTCTCGTCTTCACAGAATAATAGCAAGGAGAATAGTCCAATGAGTATAAAGGTATGGAATAGTTGTGAAGTTGTTTTTGTTCACTTTCTTGTTTACGTTATTTGGAGCTTTGAAGTCTATTTTTGATGCGTCTTTGATACCTGTGCATGAACTGGGGGAAAAATGATACCCTATGAGCTTGCGTTTAGTGAATCCATTTGGTGCACATTTATTAGACTGCGCATTGCTCGAGCCTGGCACTTTTACTCGCGTTACTTTTCGTGGTCCAGGCTTTCTCGTCTAAACAGCGCTTCATGACCAGGGTTGCCTCGCACTCCACCAACTTTTGAATGGATTTTTCCCCTCATCCTATCCAGGATCTGGAATAAATATCAGGTGTTGTGTGGAATACAGGCATCTTATCAATGGGCGGCTTTTCATGAATTTGTGAGGTGCACAAACATTGTGAG
>MU913519.1:17622-34267 GCA_036418165.1 Cooperia oncophora | reverse complement strand
CTTCATAATTCGATCTGAAACTAATTGTCGTCAGCAGCATAGACCATGCTGACCGTGTAGGTGGAGACAGGGCCCAAATTCACCCTTCATTATTGGAGCACTGCTACTGCTACTTGTGAATGTAATTAGGAAGAAAGAATTAGGCTGGATCGGTGGTGGGGTCTGATTCCACCCACACAACCAGTGTGTACTGCTTTTAGAGATTTTCGTTCAGTTCACATCCTAACTTCAGGTGCAAGATTCGCTTGCAAAGTGCATTCAAAGATGGAATCTGTGCAGTACCAGGTTTACACTCCGTCAGAACCTTCCACGAAAGGACATCTTGGAAAGGAATACGTTGCAGAGCAGAGGAAAGTGTTTCTGCAGCATGTATTGGATCGTCTTTCTCCTGAAAGTGAATAGCAAGTGAGTGGTCGTGAGTGCTTGGAGGTCATCCCACAAACCATGAAGCGGAATTGGATTTCTCCTATTTTCTGAAGTTCTTCGTGGACCCAGGCGATCACTCCACTACGTCTGAGTAACCCAGTGTAGTTGAACACCAGGCTGATTACTTCCTCAATGTGACTGAGACCATCTAAAAAGAAAAATGTGAGGGAACAATTTCAACGTATCGTGTTGATTTCTTTTCAAGAAGAAGTGTAGTTGAGACAAAGACGTTGACATGTGCACACTCTTTAAAATTCAGGGCACAGTTTAATCGAAATTTCCTCTTAGGGATAGATTTAGCCAAAACGTGGCTCTAACAAGGGAGGTCTTTGAGGTCGTGGCGCGTTTTTTAAAAATGGTTTGTTGCTTGTTGTAGGGGTCCATGCAAGGTTTACAAAAATGGGTTTCATTTTTGCTATGCGTTTCTGGGGAGGTCAAAAACTGAGTGAAAACAATTTGACGAGAAATCGCGATTTTAACCGTGTTAATGGGCTCTGTTGTAGCTGTAACTTTGACAGTGCATAATTCATGAGGTGTCCCTTCACTATGTAGATTTGAAAAGATGCGCGAAAGTAAAGCAATAATGAAGTGGCAGTGAGGGGAGTAAATACGAAGTTACTCGCAAACATTTCTCGCAACGAGTTTCGCGTTCGGCGGATGGCGGAGTGGATAGTGCGGTGGGCTCTCGCGAAGAAGGTTCTTGGATCGGATCCCCTTGGCGACTAACTCTTTGCATTTTTCGGATACTTTATACGTTTTTCGGTTTTGGATTTACGACACCCATTTTTGACCACGGCGCAGCCTAGCGCCGACTTGCTGCAAGAGCATTCTTCCACTGAATTGTTGCCAACCCGCACGCAGGGGCTGTTAAGCGCTCATCTCGAGGAGAAAATTTTTGCTGAAAGTCTGTATATAGAGGTTATTAATGGCCCTGATGACGATTCTGACCTTTAAAATTGGCGTCTAGGTCATTTGGCGCCAACATGGCTCTGAACACCCCCTCACGCCAGCTGCGGGTTGGGATGCTGCGAGAATATCTGAGGAATACATGCTGCCTCACTAGGTGCCAATGAAAGTATGTTTTACCTTGAATTGTATTGTTTTCGATGCAGTGTCGACAAAAGTCTCATCTGCTATGCATACTTAACATTATAAATAGAATAAGCCTCGAAAAAATGGTTCAAAATCGCTTCTCCCCAGCAAATTTTGCACTCAGTTTTTGACCTACCCAGAAACGCATAGCAAAAATGAAACCCATTTTTGTGATCCTTATTCGGACCTCTACAACATGCAACAAATCATTTCCGAAAAGCGCGCCACGACCTGAAAGACCTCCCTTGTCAGTGTCATTCCCCCCCCCCCCCCCCCCCCCCCCCCCCCCCCCCCCCCCCCCCCCCCCCCCCCCCCCCCCCCCCCCCCCCCCCCCCCCCCCCCCCCCCCCCATTAAGTCATGAAGCATCTGCCCAACCAGGCCTTGCAAAATTCAAACAGCGCTGGCTCACGGCCTTCACAGGTCGATGGCGCCACAACGTTGCGGCGCTGACGGTCTTCAGACTACCTACAGTCGTGATCCCTTAGACTGGACCATCCGTAATTGCGTACTTCACTGGGACGCGACGGCGGCTGCAGTAGGAGTGGCGATCGATGCTGCATGATCAGCTGATTTCAGCGATTAATTTTTCTATTTTGCCTGTTATTCTGCTAACTAGAAGGAAAAGTGAGTTCATATTATTTACTCTAATTTGAGGTTTTATTGTATATTTTGCTTTCAGTCGCTATTTGACTGCAGTGACGGTGTTTTTACCCACTTTTTGATTTTGTTTAGGTTTTTTTGTTGTGCTTTGAATGTTGGACTGTTCTCCATGGCAGTGTCGTTATGTGTCCTCATTAGTACAAAAAAAACCTAAACAAAATCAAAAAGTGGGTAAAAACACCGTCACTGCAGTCAAATAGCGACTGAAAGCAAAATATACAATAAAACCTCAAATTAGAGTAAATAATATGAACTCACTTTTCCTTCTAGTTAGCAGAATAAACAGGCAAAGTTAGAAGTTTCATCCGCTGAAATCAGCTGATCATGCAGCATCGATCGCCACTCCTACTGCAGCCGCCGTCGCGTCCCAGTGAAGTACGCAATTACGGATGACCAGTCTGAGGGATCACGACTGTAAATTAGATCTTCTAAATCGTGATAGTTTTCTGTTTCCTTCTAAAGCTCTCGTCTGCATTTTTTCCCCTCTAACGGTCTCGTTTGGACCACTGCACCCTTATAGATTCTAACATTTTACGCATAATAGGTTGCCCACTTGCCCCGGAGGCTCCCGTGGCCATTTCCTAGCTTGCCACGTGCCTTTTACTCCTTCTGATGCCTTTGACGCCGTTGCCTTCTAGTTATGTGCATACATCCAGAAAGTTCAAGCAGTCGCAAAACCACGACCGGCACGCCTAGTAGGCGTACAAGAAGTTCTCGCCCAAGCGAAACATGATATCCTTGCTGAGAGAGTCAAACTATCTTCCTAGCGAGTCTTGGCCCAAAGGATTATAGGAAAGCGGATGTGATATTTGTTTTCAAGAAAGCAGGCTTTCCGGCTTAATTTTCGTTAGAATGCGGACGCGAAGAGTAAACAGTACAAACGGAATCTTCACGGAACATGGATTGACCTTACAGCGGTCGAGAGTTAATGAGATTAGAACACTGCCGATTCTTTCGCGAAAGACGGCTAATTAGCTCAGTCAAATGAGTCCGCCATCGTCGTCCTTCTTTTAACATCAGACAACAACCGAACCTTCTCTTCGGTGAAATGAGCAGGCGTTCTGCAAAATAACAAGAAGAATTAGAACTTTGATCACCCAACTCCCTCCTCTAATTCTTGTCGAAAATTTTACGAGTGTGCAGTCAATAAACATCATGGCGATGGCGATTTCGTCGCTCATTATTACCCATTTCCGATCTTGAGGAAACATTCGGTGATTGACCGACGTGCAGAAGCTCTTGGTCATGCAAGATGGCGCGACTTGGAGCGGCATATCGCGCAGTATTTTGATCCAAATGTGTTCAATAGGAACGCTCCCCTTCCACGTTTACCGTTTGACCAGTCGGCTCCCCGGTTGACGCCGGCGCGCCCTCTTCTGACACGTCGGTCCTGCGAGCGGGGGCGCGGCTTCGCCGCGCGTACCATCTTTTCAATTACCTATCTGACTCAACTGATATCAGGCTTTTATTCTGCACTCATGGTTACAGCTATTCGACAAATAAATCATCCCTGCTATTCAGACTATTATTGGGTTTGGAGTGGTACTAAGTGCGATATGAGGCACAGGCGAGAGAATAGCTGGGGAAGGAATGTGTGGCGAAGCCGTGCCCGTCTGGCCAACTTGGGCCGTATCACAGGAGGAGGAGCGCTGGCATCAGCCGCCGAGCCGACTGGAATCTATACCTATGACGACCGGTGGTTAAGAGTATGGCAGAATACGCGCTAAAACTCAGTAAGAATAAGTACGTCGTGCACTCCGCCCCACTGGAGCGATGTTCAACAACACAGACACACTCAGCTCTTTGCCCATAAATCCAATAGTTGAGGTCCTGCACATCTCTGCTTACATGTTGACGGTGTCTGGACCGCTCTGAAACCGCTTTGCAGATTTATTATCTGGCTCCGCTCACCTCGGAGCAGGCCCTGCCCACAATGCTTGTGCCCCACAATCTTCGCCGGCGACCCTTCTGCCTACATCTTAATCCACTTTTTTTTCGGTTTCTGACGTGTCCTGGAAACCCTTTTATGACTTGTGTTTGATCTCCGCCCACCTCGGTACACGCTCTGCCCACAACGGTGTATCTTGCACTTCTGAACGGGGACCGCTTGGGACCATAATCCACTTTTCCGCGTTATCGGTAGTGCTCTAGGATCGAATACTTAGCATTTTTTATTAACGCGCCTCACATTGAGTCACGCCCTCCCACTGTGGGGGTTATAGCATACCTCAGATATGGCCGGACCCTCCATCAGAAGTTTGTCTCTTTGCCGATGGACTTTTTTTGCCAATCTTCTAATTCCTCTCGGGGGACCGGTATTACCGACATTTGTTGGGAATGCACTGCCATCTCGAGTGCGCCCGCCATTTCCGGTTTGTGTTTCTCCTCCATTTTGATTCGTCGCCATTTGATAGCCTTAATCACTTTTCCATCTCGGCTGGCTGCTTCTGGAGCCGATATTTTTCTCTTGAGCGAGACCGCTAACTTTCAACGCATGCCTCGCCTACTGTGGGCGGCGCCTACCATGAGTTACAGTTGCTCTTTACATCTTGTCACATGCCCTACCCTCCCGACCTTGATCCCACCTCTCCAAGTTGTTCTTCTGGTAGAACCGAATTTCCGGACAGACAAACAATTAAACAAACAAACAAACAAACAAATAAATAAACAGAAGAAGCAAATTATATATAGTGGGTGATGACTTTACCACCTACATAGGTTCCGATCATTTGTGTGCTCTGCTTCACTTTTGAGCACTTTCCTTCGCCACATCTTCACGTACTGTTCAAAACTGAAATGGTGTTATTGGAGCAATTCGGCGTTTTCTCCTGCTTCTCAATGAGTGCTGAGTCGCTTAGCTTTTAGCATTCTGTCTTGAACCTCAGTACCTCCAATGTGGGGCTCTGCCGTCGAAGTTGAGCCTTGCATGCCTTTTCCATTACCAAAACTCACCTCAGCGTTCGAGTTCTTCCACCGACGGGGGATAGAGGAAAATGAGTAAGGAAATAGGAGATGGGTTGTGGGAGCGCAATCTATTACAAATCAATTACAATCTCTTTGTAGAGCGCAATGTTCAACCGCGCGCCCTATTTGAGGCTCCCGCCGCATCATTTTACAAATCAGTCAACTTCAATTTACCCCGTAACGCGGACACTTTCCGAAATGCGAAGTTGCAGTGAAATAACTTACGGATGTATGACGCAGGGTCCCACTTGTACTCATCCGTTAGGTCAGGAATCGGAAAGCACATGACCAGCTGTTCAAAGTCTCCGATGGGAACGATCTGTCAGAAATGAAAACGGTCATTAAATCCATTCGTTGTCTGATTGCCTATTCGAATCAGATGTGTAGCATAGTTCGCGGATATTTGAATGGTTAACGGTTACCGGCACGCGTGAACCTTGGTGTGTCACCCGTGTCTGCCCTCCCTGTGGCTGCGTGCCACACCAATGGGTGTGGGGTTCCAACCGATATCGAAGCTGAAATTTCCCTATGTTTTGCATGTAGCGCAGAATTTCTTATTGAGTTGCTGTATATTATCCCATATTGTAGGCTACGAATTCTCGGCATAATGGGGGCGCGGAACGCTCATGGTAGTTCATTTGCACTAAGACATTTTCTAAAGTGTTAGCAAACTCATACATAAAGGGTCATCATGCTCTAGAAATATCGCGCCCAGAACGACTTTTGCTGAAAAGGACTGTTCTTCTGGGGCCCATTTCGGTGTCAGCTGTATTCGGATAATTGACACACTCTTATAGCGTCCGCTCCATTTGGCGCCACTGCGCCAGTATGGTGCCGTGGCTTCTTCACAAAATTCTATTAAAAAACGTGCGTTTACGGGGCGATGAAGGATCCTGAATCTCGAAAGTGACATACGCTCTCGAAGCTGACGCCATTTGGCGTAGTTTGGCGCCAGTTCGGCGCTATGACATCTTTCACCGAAATCGGTATAAATGTACATTGGGAGGTTAGCGTGGTCTCTAGCTACAGATATCTTCAGCGGTGACGCCACGAGACGCCATTTTAGCGCCTATTTACTTTCTTCAACAAAAAACGAGTGTTGAGGTTAGGAACCAGGATAATTGGATATGTAATACTCGTGTTTCGTTTTGATGAAATTAGATGAGGATGTGTTCATGCTTTGCAAAGGAGAATCAGAGGAATTTGCAATGCCCTCTTGATAGCTGGCCATCGATCGGAACCGGTTGTCAGGGCTCAGAAGAAAAAGATGAAGCGTCGTTATTCGATATGTCGGCGATCCTCGAGTACGACCTTCGAATGCAAAACCACATCAATTTCGCTAAATACGATCGTGGCGCCAAATTGGCTCCCGCTGGCGCCAAATGGCGACGGCGCCAAAAATGATTGTCATATTCGTTGCGTTGAAGGATGTGAATACCTCCACGTACAAGTTTTCAGAGTTTGCATAATCAGGTAGAAAATAAGCGCGGTCTGACCCGCGGTCCGTGTGGCCGCGTGACACACCATGTGTGTCACGACAGCCTCGCATCCAAAAAGGCGGCGGGCACACGTAAATGCCACGCGAAGTAGGCGTCAGTCTGGGACGTGTTAAAGACATCAAACAGCAGCGCCTTTAGGGTTGCACCCCTGCTCACGCACTCGTTATGGAGGAAAGGTGAGCACTAATAAAACAGTCCCGCGCGCTCAAAGTATACAGGTCGTCCTTTCCTGTATGCAAGAGTACAGCCCAACGCTAGAAATGTCCTTCTCCGTATTTCGCCTCACGGCAAGCGAAGAGCGAGCTACAGCCGCTGAAAGTTCTAGTTCTAACGCCCGCTCACTTGGACTGCCTCCCTCGCTAGATGTCCTCCGACATAGGGCCGCTCAGTTGTTTCTTGTCGGGGCGGCGGACATTAATCGGAATTGCATGTCCTTTTTGCTGATCGCGCTCGTGCCTATGGATAATTCTGCTCTCCTTTATTACCTTTTATAAACTGGGAGCACATACAGTCAACTCCAACCCTTCCCGCAAATGGGTAAAATGGCCCATTGAAACGCAGCGATCCTGTTGCGTGCTGCAAAAGCCTCGACGCATCAATACACTAAAGATGCACGCGTACCGTAAACCCTAAAACCGGAGCCGAGTTTTTAAGTTTTTCTTTTCAAGAGTTTTCCTTCCGTGTTTTTATTGTTTTTCGTATTCTTTTCTTTGCATTGAATGATATCCATATCCACTGCTGAGAGATGTGATAAAGAGATTTGTGAGCCAGGGGTTGCACAGAGACCGCAGGGCGGTGTAACTGTAAGGGAGCGGTTTTTTTGCTTCAAAGAGACCTGTGTTTGTAGGACTGTACTCCAAGCAGGACTGAATTCAGCGCCTCTGAGCAAACGATGCATGGCGACTTTTCCAACGACGGTACCCTTATAGCGCCCCATTAGGCTACAACATAAAATCTACCGGACGTCCACCCGCGCCCGCCCGCACAAATGTCCGACCGACGCTGATGTTCGTATCGCTTCATTTGCGAAGTACAATATGAGGCGAAGGGATTAATATGAGCTGTGCTGTCTGATTGCTGCGTGGATATAGGAGTACAAAAATGCACGTCCATTATCGTAGCTCTTATTGACGCGATTCCAGAAGAAACTCGTCCATTGCTTGCTGAGCCGTGCTTACGAACAGGGCTTTTGCGGGGTTTCTGACCGCTTCACTTCGCTTTATCGCCAATTTCCAACTATATAGCATCCCTGCCCCAATACCGGACAGAGTATCAAATTAACGTGCCAACTGCCTTCAAGGATGATGGATGGGTGCCTTCGGTACAGGGCACGCCATCGCTTTGTGATCATTTCCCGGGTAAATACGACCCACCTCCCCCCGCCAAAAAAGCGGTCTCTATACGACACTTTCCCTCCCTGTCACGAAGGTTACAAAGATGGAAAGAAGCGCAACGCGGACGACGAAACGTTTTAAAGGACAGGCGCTACTGACTATTTCCTACGGCAAAACTTAAAAAGACTTTCATGCTTGAAACTTTTGTCTACTCGCCATGTAGTCGATTATTCTGATCACGAGTGATCTCTGCTGACAATATTTCTCCAGTTACCCAGTGCTATTTCCAGTCTACTTTCCCCACTAAATCCGTATCAGCACGCCTACATCGTGGCGTGGCTTCTGTGAACGGTTTTGGACTGTTCAAAACACCGTTACGGAATGCGGAACGGTGTCAGTCAGAGCTGGCGAGCTACGCGTGGTTAATTTTCTTCTCGCCGAAAACAGTAACAACTATGGGCCTCATTCCCCTGAAGCTGAGGGAACCACCGACAGGGCGACGTCGGCTGGCGCACGCGCTTGACGATGCACTTGCTAAATATCACACGGCCAACGGAGTTTAGGTCGCCCATAGGACTAGGATGACGATCTTGTACTTTCAACGCACGGACGCTTGCATCGGAAGCTCACATCGAAGATCTGATGTTGCAAGCCAGGAAGATCAAGTACGACGTCATCGGACTGACCGAGACGAGGAGGCATCGCCCGCTACACGCCGTGTACGAGACTGGAGAAAGAACTGTTCCTCGGAAGCATGCGATAGCAGAGGCGTTGGCGGTGTGGGGCGTCCTTCGTCAACACGCACTTGGCCATGAACATCGATTCGTACGAAAGTCTGACGACCCGAATCGGACGTTTGCGATTGAGAAGATGTGGTTCAACTCCAGCTTTGACAATCTTCGTCGCCTACGCACCAACATCAAGCTACGACGAGGATGAGCTCGAAGCGTTCTATATGGAATTGGAGAAGTTCTACAAGGGAAGATCATACCTTCTTCAAGGTCATCGTCGGTGATTTCAACGCTAAGATCGGACCAAGAAGAACGGCTGAAGAACTTCACATCGGAACTCACGGAACGGAGTGGAATGAGCAGGGGTGAAAGGCTGTCTGAGTTTATCATGTCGACCCACACCAATGGTAACTCGCAGTTCCCAGAAGCCCTACTCTCTACGCTGGACATGGGAGTCTCCTGGTGGACAAATTCATATAACGAGATCGACCACATCATTTCTGCAATCGAAGGTTTCGCACCTGATGTCGCTGTTGTCCCTAAGTTCTACACGGGATCCGACCATCGTCTCCTTCGCGCAAGATTCCGCTTTTCGATGCGAGGAGAGAGAGCCGCAAAGTTCAAGAAGCGAAGCCCCAAGACCACCATCAACTGGGATCACTTCACTTCTCTCGCTGGGCTCTGGGAGGATTCTGTCATTGACAAACGATCGTACGAGGATACGGAAAGGTTGTTACGGACATTTTCTTCCACGACTGCGCACAGAGCGTCAGAGGGCTTCCAAGATTACCAAGAAGCGTTTATCTCTGGAAACTCTCGAGCTAATTCGCCAACGTGGAGCCGCACGAGCCGCAGGCAACTACCAGCTGACGTCTGAGCTTGCGAAGCTATGCAAAGAAGTGATAAAGGAAGACCTCAAGGAGAGAAGAGCAGCAGTACTGGTGGAAGCCACAGAGGCTGGGAAGAGCATACGCAACGCCCGCCGGACTTCGCCAACTGTAAAACCTAAGATTTGGACCCACGCCTCGACGTCCGGATGGAACAATCACCGCATCCAGAAGGGCAATGGAGAAGGTCATCCACGACTTCTACTCGGATCTCTTTGACAGCCACATCCACCTGCAACCATACCGCTCGGAGCAGGATGGATACGTCGTTCCTGCAGTTCTCCCTTCCGAAGTCCAACACCACATCTTGTCGGTGAAGAATCGTACGGCACGCGGTCCGACAGGATCAGTCCGAACATCTGAAGAATCTCTCGCCGGCCAGATTCTTCGTCACCCCGAATTCTCGGCTCGACTCTTCACGGCGGGCTACCTGTCGGAATGCACGTCCCACATCGTGGAACAACCCAGCAGACTGCTGTTGCTGTACAAGAAGGGAGGATCCCTGTTAGAGCATTGGCAATGTAATCGCCAATGCTGCCCTGCTGTCTGTGTCTTACACCGTACTCTTTACACGAGTATTGAACAGGATTGGCCCGAACTTAGACGATGGACAGCATGCGAGTAACAGGGGCTTCGAATAGGATTCAGGCCGACGATTCACATACCACACGGCGGTAACGAGCTCATTGAAGCATCGCGATACAAAAATGCCGCGTTATTATGTCTTCACTATGCGAACTTGGAGATAAGCCTGTCGACATGCCGTTGAGACCCAGGAACCGCGTATTATGGAGTATGCTGGGCAACCAGGTATCTTTCCCTACTCAGTACATTCAGAGATTCTTCGTGGGAGCTCCTACAGCAGCTCCAGACCAAGCAATTTCACCATTCTACAAGGAGATCATCATTGATGTGAAGAGAGGGGTCCGACAGGGCGACACCATCTCGCCCAAGCTCTTCAGCGCCTCTCTCGAGAACGTCATGCGTCAACTGGAATGGGAAGACATGGGAGTGAAGATCGACGGTCGGCAACTACACCATCTCCGCTTTGCTGACGACATCTACGCCAGACATCGAGCAAGCGGAACGAATGCTGGCTGAATTCGACTGCGCGTGTGGAAAAATCGGTCTCTACTGTGCTGAACTGTCGAAGGGCGATGTTCATTCCTTACATGAAGAAATGGATCGACTTATCTGATGCCTCCCATTCCGCCTCAAATCGGAAACGGACCATCACTATGACATGCTTATTACTATGTGTACCTAGGTCGTGAAATCAATATGATGAATGACCTAGCTCCAGAGCTGAGCAGAAGGAAGCGAGCGCGGCTGGGGAGCCTTCAAGAACATCGAGGAGTAGAAGAAGACGAAGAACACCAAGCTCCGTGCCCACCTCTTCGATTCCGTGGTCCTTCCTGCCTTGACGTACGCCTCAGAGACTTGGACTCTACGAAAGCAGGATGAACATGCGGTCGGTGTTATTCAACGCGCCATCCAAAAGGGCGATGCTCGGAGTTTCCCGCTACACGCAAGTGAGGAGAGGCATCCGGAGCACCGCATCCACACGATTCGAAGATCAAGCTCCGACCGCGATTTGCCCAAGGCTTCGAAGACAGCGTGGGCTGACACGTCATGCGTTTCGTAGGAGCGAGCCGCTGACGGTAGCTGGTGTCACCGACTGATTCCACGGGTGCTCAATCGAAACGCGCTGGAACGCTACAGCGATGGTCTTATTCTTCGTGAAAGCTCTGAACGAATGGTATGAAGTTCATCGTGTCCCTCGAGCTGAGAGAGTTCATTGGGCAACTCTTGCACGTTGCAGGGACGAATGGAGACGTTACTGGCGCCCGCTCGAGGAACTCGATGATCAACGGGAGCACAGGTGATACAGGTGATACCAGTGCTATTTATTTGGTGCTCTGCTGAGGCTGAAACTGAGAAAAAGGGAAGATTTCCCTCAGGTCAGGCTCAGTCTTAGCAAAGCGCAGATGACCATAGTGTCCTACGTTAGCGCTGGCGCCAAGAATAAATATCATATTCGTAATCAGGATGTCAAATAACCCCCGTATACAAGTTTTCATCGATTTTGGTGATTTAGGGTATTTTGGCCCGGCGCCAAAATACCCTAAATCACCTAAAATCGATGAAAAGTTTTGGGCAAAGCGGGTGTGATATTCGTGTTCAGGAGGTCGAAGTACCACTGTAACAAATTTCCATCCAAATCTGCCCCTCTAAAAGAAATCGATAAAAAACGGCCTCATTTCAGCAGCCTGGGGAAGGAATAGTTCAATAGTGTGCCAAACACTATTGAACTATTCCTTCCCCAGGCTGCTACAATACAGCCTAGAAAACTACTAGAAAGCAAAAAAAAACCTAAAATACCAAACAAACGACAAAAAACTCACCAGAAGTACTAGGAACTAGAACTATGGCTTAGCTTTTGAATATTAGTCGTTCGCGGTCATCCGCACGCGAGCGCGCTAATACAAACGTATTGGAGCGCGCTATTTTACGATCTGGAGCCAATTTCAAGCCAAACACTCGGAAAGTGAACCTCGCCTGACACCCATATCTTATTGAGAGTGGAGCTTTTGGACAGGAGAAAGCAATAATGTAGAGCACTAGGTTGGCTCTTGTTACTCGACTTTGAAGGATTTCAAAACATTCCTTTTCAAGGAATTCTCCATTGTGATCCTCCCGTGATCCTAGGGGGGGGGGTCACCCACAAGTCCTATGACTTCGAACAGCCATAACAAGCTTCATACAAAGCCATTCGTAAAAAAAATTTGCGGGGAGCATGAAGCTTTCTTCTTTCCAGCAGATCTTTCAATTTGTCCCTAGGCCTGCTATTCTAGAAAACTCCCCGTTGTGATCACTCCGTGATCACTGCCCCACACACGAAATCAACCGACGCCATAAAACCTCCAGTTGGCCTAAAGACTTTGGTATGCTTTTAAAACGCATGTTTTTGCCGAGAATATTAACGCTTTCACGCAGAGCTATTGGGAAGGTGCAACTTCTAGAAAGGGCTTCCTCCGTGTGCAAGTAGATGTGCTTCTGCGATAGAAAGGTCCGGAAGTGTATTTTCATCTGTTTATTATTCATGGCGGATATTCATTGGCGCGGAGGTGGTGTAGTGACAAGTGGCGCGCTTACCACTCGCGCGATGCCGGGTTCAAATCCCTCACCCAGGCCAACCAAGCCTTCTACCCTCCGGGGACGGTAAATTGGTACCAGATTCGTCTGGGAGGATAAAACACTGACTTGTACATCGGCTGGCCACCGCAAGTCATTGTATAGGCCACATCGCATTCAATAAGCCACTACGATTCTGAATGGAAGTAGAACGTGTGGAAGTAGAATGCACAAATCGCATGGTAACACGGCGACATGCTAGAACAATTCCCGCATATAAATAATAGGAATGAAAATAGGGGGAAGTGAAGGATTCAAGAAAGCTTGTCCGGTTTTGCTCACCTCAATACGTTTACCGAGTTGCTCTTCACCGTACGGACTTTCCAACCACTCTTTTCGTTCCACATTTTTGTTTTCAATCGCTCCAAAGTCCAAATCTGCCAAGGTCGACTCCATGACATCCAGTGGTTTCGAGTCAACAATACATAACGACATACTGTGAAAAGCAAAAGATAAGATCAAATCTCCTGGTATGATTATGAGACTTACCATTACTGAGGTATAAAGGATTAAATTATGCTTATCATGTAGGCGTGTGGGTGGAGTAAGACCCACCATTGAGCTTTGATCAGTGTTGCCCCTAGTTCACAAGGGTGAAGAGGAGTGCGCGCCAACGGGGGAAATCAGTGCTAGGCCCTCTGTCTATATCACCACCATGGAATAGGTCCTCATTTTTATTTCTTCTATATTTCACCAGATTGGCTGACGCGCACTACTGCGCGCATGGTTCAGTGTCAATGGTCCTGATCAATGACAGGATTTCTGTGCTGACCCCTAACACTTGGCCTGATTCCCATGTTTCAAAATTCGGCCCATTTCATCATATTTCCATATTTCTCCTCTTTAGAAATTGCCAATGTGCTTATCAGATTTCTAAAAACACAGATCATTCGCTGGCAATAAAACGGCTTAGCGGTCGAAAGGTAACAATACCGAGATCATAGTGGAATGTGCTTACATCAAGATACTTCCGTTGAGCAGCTTTCACATATCCGTCTGTTGGTGGCCTTATCATTCCCCACTGGCAAACAACTTTGAGCTTTTACTTTTTGTCGAAACTCGAGAGTTTAGCGGTCGAATCAATTCCGACTATAACACTAAAGGATAGAAACATCTTGGCTCACTGAGCCTTTGCCCATTGATTTCATGGGCCACGGTGGTCAACATCAGTCGCAAGCGGAGTAAAGCTGCGAACAGATACTGACCCTTGTCGTACACTATATCACAACTTATCTCCCACCACCAATGTACCCTAACCACCTCTGAATTGCTTACTGGAAGAAGTTCCCCAGTGTGCTACAACTCGTGCATTGAATTTTGTGGCTTCCTCCCTGAAGTGGCCCCTATAGTATCTTATCAGCTGTTGTTACGCCCTGCCACCCACCAATAATGTTCACATCCCCCCCCCCTCTTACTTCTTGGAACCGAGGCCTGTTATGCTAGGGTCGACGTTGTGACCTAGATGACCTACCTTCTAAGGCTCCTTATGGTATCTAGTCACCTGTTATCACTCTCTACGACCTATCAATGATGTTCCCATCCTACGCCCGATCTCACTAAGGCATTGTTCACACTCTGCGGTCCAGCGTTTCTCTGAAACGCGGCGGTTCGGCGAAAAGCTTTCGATACATATCGACTGGCGGTTGGGCGAAGAGCCTGGCGGTTGGGCGAAAGGGTTTTGGTACGTATCGACGGGCGTTTCGCCAAACCGCGACGTTTTTCGCCTTCGACAAAACGCTAGCTCCATCGCGGTGGCGTTTTTCGCCAGCGAAATCGATACACATCTACTGCTTTTCGCCCAACCGCCCAACCGGCGGTTGGACGGTTGGGCGGGGCGATTCTCCGATCGATGACTATTTATTGCTTTTCTCCCAACCGCCGTTTCGTCAGGGCCTGGAGACTGTGAACAATGCCTTACTGGAACCAACGTCCGATCGCTGCTGTGGCCGGCGTTATGAACTAGGTAACTAACTCTTTCTGAGGCTCCTCGTGGTATCTTATCAGCTGTTATCACTTCCTGCCACCCACCAATAATGTTCCCATCCTGCCCCCTATCTTACTTCTTGGAACCAACACTCTAGCCTTGCTGTGACGCGTTATGAATTTGCTGACCTTGCCCTTATAAGGCCGCTTATCAGCTCTTATCAACTGCTATCACTTCCTGCCACCCACCAATAGTGTTCCTGCCCGACCCCCTACATCACCCATCAGTTTGAGCGCTCTATCGCTGTTTTGAAGGAAGTTATGAATTTCCGGTCAAAACACACACACACACACACACACACACACACACACACACACACACACACACACACACACACACACACACACACACACACACCAACAGACAAAGGTAGCGGATTATATATAGTAGGATATTTCCGCGTTAACACCCACATGTTGGCGCTGTACCACTGTTTGTAAAATTTGAGTAAGGCATCATGAAGATCAACTCCTTTCTTCTGCGGATCGTCCAGTAGCGTTTTCTGGAAGGTAAGATAAGAAACTAGAACGCTTCTGTTGCTCATGACTAGTGTTTTTGACCAACCTTATTGCCTGTAGCAACTTGACCATTCGTCTATTAAATGTTGGCGCTGACGACTGCGCGAATCATGTGACCACAAAAACGAGGGAAAACAACTGCCTCACTTAATCTTTTGTGATTTTTTATTTCTTGAAGTTACGTCAATGGATCGTCAAGCAATTGTGCGTTATTACGGAGAAAAACGTCGTTAGATTCTCAATTGTTGATGAAGTTTGTTGCAGATGTACGGTGACAGAAATCAATTGCTCCAATCGCAGAGCTATCGGCTAGCAAATGCACGTCGTGAGCTGCTGTCATTCGCCGCGCGACGCGCCGCGTGCCGCGGGCGCTGCCCCGGACGATTCTGTTGCACGTCTCCCCCAAATGAAGCAAGCACAGTAGTTCGCTGAGCCCTTCGATTACGACCGGCGTGGACTGAACCTTCAACGGTAAAGCCGTAAAATAATGCATATCTAGTGCTGCATAATCTGCATCAGATAACGGCTTTTGCAGGAGACATCGCGTTAACGTTCTACAAGACATCTCGTTCAACCCGGTAAAGTTTTCTACCAGATATTCACTATTTTGAGTACTTCTACTTACCGCCTCACTTGAAGTAGTCGCCATGAGTCCTTATTGAGATATTGCGAGTGTTCCGAGTCAACAGCTCTTACCTAAATATAAGTGTCTAGAAAAGTAGCTCACACGCCGCATGTACACTCCGTGATCTAGTGGCTAGCGGAAGACGCTGCTCCGCCACCCGGGCAATGAGCGCGGCGTTCTTTTCAGCTCGTGTTAATCTGTCGATCAGAGCATCAGAGCACCGGACTTCATGTAGATCCATCATCGTGGATATTGGTGGCTATTCGGTCTTGAATTGCTTGTTGTCGCCACTTACAACCCGGAACCATCATCATTTGCTCAAGCAACTTCACACGCGGCGCCCGCCTCTGCGGCAAATTACGATTCTCTTGTCACATACCCGTGACTAGCCACCCTGAATGAGATCAATACATGCCCTTTTGTTGGTTCAATATCGTGCCAGTTACGTCCACTAGTCATTAATCAACAGCCTGCACGAGAACTTGCAGAAATTGCCGAACAATCCACCAGCAGTTCAACTTAAAGGCAAAGCCCGCGACCACAGATTGTGGGTAACGGAACCCACATAGGAACGAAAAAGGGCTAGGTATCTGATTAGCGGAGAAAAGCAGCAGAAAAACAGCCGAAAATGCCCTAAATAGGATTCCATATCGACCCAACTTGTACATGCATGCAATGAAGAAAACGCATGTTTGTACGAATTTCCACTCGTCGTTATCATAAAGATTC
>MU913518.1:30497-42081 GCA_036418165.1 Cooperia oncophora | reverse complement strand
AGTAGTTTGCCTCGATGGAATGGGGGGGGGTGCCGTTATTAATCGTATCAACTTAATTGATATATAGGTACACTCCGAAGATAGTGACCAGACAAGGACTGTTGGATAAATGGGTTGTTGAAATACAATGAATTTTCTTAGCAATCGCTTCGTGGAGTGATGAGGGACCCAGAACGCTGATTTATGTGGTAAATAATACCGGTAGTGTTATCACAGGGATACTGTAACAGTTCTGTGTTTTTTCATAACGAAACTAATGGTGCTTTAATCTGGCCGCTACTCCTGAGCAAAGCCCTTTGGCCCCCATATTGCTTGTTTCCTAGTGTAGGGTATGGAGTGTGGAGCGGAGTTTGTCATAGTGCACAGAACGCTATGTGTCTGAATTACGTGCGCACGAAATTACTATTGTAAAAAAAAACGGTAAGATAACAGCATGCGGGTTTGTTTTTGAGCAGCAGTTTACAACCTAAATATCATTTGCCTACTGTATGGTTACATGCTCACATTTTTCGCATAGGCGGAGACATGTCTACAAACGAAAAGAGGTCGCCGGCCATGGCGTGAAGGTTACTCGGCGACGGGTTTTCCGCTGAGCAGTATTGTACAGAGTAGGCTTTGACCTTTAATCAAAACCACCCGGAATATACAATCCTCAATAAATAGTCGATTAGCTCATTTCAGACAGGGATTGTTAAACGGCCGGTCCTGATGACTGATAAAGTGAGGTTGTGTGTCTCTGAGCCGCTGCTGTGTCTTCTTCATCCGTTAAGACGGTGGTATTCCTGCACAAACACGAGTTCTTTGGAACCGAAGTGGAATTTGGGTATTAAGATGGTTCTCCATGCTTTCGAGAATTGCTCCTGTGAGATCTATAAAAACCAATGTAGAGTTGCCTTTGCAGATATTGCTGACAGAATCACGATCCTATCAGGATGTCTTCAACATTTCTGAATTTTTCCGATCTCGTTGGCTTCTCCAGATGATGCACAGTGCTTCTGGACTT
This sequence comes from Cooperia oncophora, assembly GCA_036418165.1. Taxonomy (NCBI): domain Eukaryota; kingdom Metazoa; phylum Nematoda; class Chromadorea; order Rhabditida; family Trichostrongylidae; genus Cooperia; species Cooperia oncophora. The sequence goes on along the minus strand of MU913518.1, from coordinate 41,078 downwards.
TTCCAAGGTTGAATAATGGCTTCGCGATGAACAGCTTTTTCCTCGAAGAAACCGATGTTCGGTAGCATGCCGATGTAAACTGTTCAAGGACCGCTTCGCCGTGGTGTCTTGTGTAGGTTTGTTTGTCTGTCCGGAAATTCGGTTCGACCTGAAGAACGACTTGGAGAGGTCGGGTCAAGGTGGGGATGGGTAGGGCATGGGACAAGAAATAAAAAGCACACTTGACCTATGGGAAGCCCCGCCCACAGTGGGCGGGGCACTCGCCGAAAGTTTGGGGTTCCGCAGAAAAATGTTCATAATTCGCTTCCGGAGCAGCTTAAAGATGGGGGAAAAAGGGAATAAGGTTAGTAAGGAGTCGCCAGACTAACTGTGGCAGACACATCCAAAATGGGCGGGGCGTACTCAAGGTGGGCGGTGCTTCTCGCAAAATTCAGTAACCCGGTTCGCGAGAGTGTTTGGAAGTCGCAAAAAACTCAGTGTAGAATGTAAATATCTGGCGAATATAGGGCACGCTCAAAGTGTGTTGAGACCCGCCCACAGTGGGCGGAGCTTGCCCTAAATCGCAGGGTATTCATTTTAAAAGTTTGTAGCTCGGTTCCAGAACACTCCAGACACCGGAAAAAAGTGGACTAAGGTCAGCAGAGGGTCGCCGGTGAGGATTGTGGGGCAAAAACATTGTGGGCGGAGCCTGCTCCGAGGTGGGCGGAGCCAGACAAAAAGGTCTGTAAAACGGTTCCAGAGCACTCCGAAGACCGGAATAAAGTGAATTCAGGTCAGCAAGGGGTCGCCGATTGAGAAATGTGGGGTATACATATTGTGGGCGGGGCCAGCCCGAGGTGGGCGGAGCCAGACGAAAATTCTCTACTGTCCCAGAGCACTAAGACCGGAAAAAAACGTGGATTAAGGTCAGCAGAGGGTCGCCGGTGAGGATTGTGGGGCAAAAACATTGTGGGCGGAGCCTGCTCCGAGGTGGGCGGAGCCAGACAAAAAGGTCTGTAAAACGGTTTCGTGGGACGGAGACCAGACGAAAAAACTGTCCCAGAGCACTTCAAAGACCGGAAAAAAGTGGATTAAGGTCAGCAGAGGGTCGCCGGTGAGGATTGTGGGGCACAAACATTGTGGGCGGGGCCTGCTCCGAGGTGGGCGGAGTCAGACGAAAAATCTGTAAAATAGTTTCAGAGCACTCCAGACACCGGAAAAAGCGGATTAAGGTCAGCAGAGGGTCGCCGGTGAAGATTGTAGGGCACAAACATTGTGGGCGGGGCCTGCTCCGAGGTGGGCGGAGTCAGACGAAGAATCTGTAAAATAGCTCAAGAGTACTTCAGACACCGGAAAAAGTGGAGTACAGAACAAAAGGCGGATATCAGTTGAGTCTAGAAATATGTGAAAGAAAATACGCGCGGCGAAGCCGCGCTCGCCCGGCGCAGCCGGGCCGGCGAGCCGACTGGTACTTTAAAATGGTGGTTTTGCAAGCACGGAACCTGTTGTGTGACACAACGGAATAGATGCAGAGGAAAAACGCCCTCGCCGCATAATCGCGACGCCTAATCTAGTAGTGTGTTACCCTCCTACTTCCCCGTACTGTGCACTCCTGGGCGATGGCGTACGCTTGAAACGCTGAGTCGATGCACTTCCCTTGTCGCTCATAATGCTGCTGTACGCTAACATACGCTGGAGCACGCTAGATCGATACATATACATTCCTAGATATTCGAAACGTTGAAAACGCTTGCCTATGCTTGAAATGCTCAAAACTCACAGAATTTTGCCACAAAGCATGAACGCAGCCTGACCTCCAGCATAGTACACGCGGAGGCCTATGGAAGGCCTAATTCGAAAGCGTAGCAAGAGGTAGTTTGAATGCAGGGATATCAGTGTTGCTGAGAAAACGTCTACCTTAGAAGGAGTATCCATGTTCGAGTAATTTGTTCATTATTTTTTGTACGCTCAGCCGTGCTATACTTTGCAGTTGGAGCATGTTGCTGAGCTTTGACGGTTCTGAGATTCCAGAATCTGGCCGATCTTGCTTTTGTTGAAGGCAAGAGGGTTAAATGGTCGTTGAAACTTGGCGACGACAAGCAGTTCTACCTTCATCTCAAAGGTATGTTTATTTCATATTACTGTGCTCCAAGAAAATCTGGCAAATGTTCTAAAAAGAACCATGTATTGCTTATCTACTCTCAGAAGGGAAATCATCGACAATGTGGAACTTTTAAAGCTTTTCAATCTTTTAAGCTTGAGTTTGTCCATGATTAACTATTCGATCGTCTTCGTAGATGCCATTATCATTTTGAATCGGACATTTTTCAAACTAGATCGGGCATTCTTACAAAATTGGACACACTCCTTATACGGGGGTTGACAAACAAACCACACTAGGTATTGCTGCAAGCTTCCCCACCCCCTCCCCGCCGAAGCCCTCCTCCCACCTCTCAGCGCGGGTATGATTTTCCAAAATTCGTTTTGTAAACTCTGTTCCTTATTTTGCACATACGAAAACTGAAAAGGGCTGATATACCGACAAATATGCAACTCCGTAAACTGTTAATGAAGTTACCGCAACATCGATAACTTTTTCGAAGTCGCACTTTTCACATTTATCTCCACAAAACGAGTAGATACACATCTGTATACTGACACTCAGAGCCCGACCCCTCACACCACGCCCTCTTTTGCGTCTTTTTGCGGGGTTTCCATCTCCACGGAAGCTTTTTTTAGGCTGTGACAGGTGACTCCGCTCACTTCACAGAAACGCCGGTTTTTGAAAAATGATCCAAATCGGCAGGCTGGCAGGTTGTCTCCCCCGTCACCCGGAAGGAAATACCAGGGAAAGTTCGAAATGTTTGAAATGAATGTTAAAAACCAGGGAATACTCGAACACATGTGAGGGCTCTTGAGCTTCTCTCGAGTTCTTGTGCATTTTGGGAGCCTGTTTGTGTCATACAGAGTTTTAAAGCTTCAGCAGGGAGTGCTAGAAACGTCACTGCTTTAGCCACTGATTCAGCAATCGCTCTTTTTACCATGTCCTCCACCACTAAGAAACTTTCCCCGGAATTACAAACTAATCCTTGAATCAATCGTTGAGCCAAATTTGTAACTCATTGTAAAAGAGTAGGCATACTAATCAGTGTTTAGACATTGAGTACGCTGATACTTCGGAAAGAGACTCGTTGTTGTCGCTTCTGTCACCGAAAGCCGATCGCAGTCCTTCTGAGCCATTCAGTTTTTTCAAACTTCCACCAGAGTTGCAGCTCCAAATACTGCATGAGGTGGGACTTCAAAGCCTTCAGCAGAAGTTGATATTTCAGTCTTATAGTAAATAATGGTCATTTTTAAGTTGTCTTCACGTGATCTGAATTCATGTCGCCTCACCTGCCAGTGGATGAATAAATTTATTGTCGGCAATTGGTGTCGACTTCGATCACGTGAAATTGGATGTGTTGATTTCATACCGGTGATTTTTTTGTTCTTAATTTACCTAGAAACAGAAGGGTTTCTCACCCCAAGCGGCTAAGGACCCTCTCAGGCATCTTAAAAAGCAGCACCTAGACGACCGCGATGTCGCTTCCACCTACTTGATCTTGTGTTTGATCAAAAGCTTTTTCCTTTTGAAACTATCCTACTAATATAATCGGCTATGTCCGTGTGTGTGTGTGTCTGTCTGTCTGTCACGAAATTCATAGCACCTGAAGAAGAACTTGGATGAGTAGGGTCATGGTGGAAAACCAGCACCCATGGCCAATGGCAAGCCCCGCCCACAGTGGGCGGGGCATGCGTCGAAAGTTAGCGATGTCACTGAAAAAGTCATAACTCGGTTCCAGAGCAGTCCCAGATGAGGAACAGTGCAGTAAAGTTAACAAAGGGCTGACCGACCAAACAGAGGAGACACACCCGAAGATGGGCGGGGCGTTCTTGAGATGGGCGGTGCTTCCCGTGTCACTGAAAAAAGCTATAACTTGGCTACAAAGCAGCCCGGAGACGGGAAAAAGTGGAATAAGGCTAGCATTGGGTTGGCAGAGCAAATGGAGGAAACACACCCGAAATGGGCGGGGCGTGCTTGAGATGGGCGGCGCTTTCCATAAAGGTAGGTAACTCGGTTCCCGAAATGTTTAGAGATCGCAGAAAAGTTTAGAGATCGCAGAAAAGTCCATGACGAAGATGAACGTCTGGCAAGAGTCCACCATGTTTGCGGCGTGCTGAGGCCCGCCCACAGTGGGCGGGGCGTGCATTTGAACACGAGGTACCAGTATAAAAAACGTAGTTTGGTCCTAAAGCACTACAGATGGCGCAAAAATGGATTATGGCCCCCAAGTGATCACATGCAGGAATGTGCGAGGCACTCCCGTTGTGGGCGGAGCGTGCCCCGAGGTGGGTGGAGCCAAATTTAAAAAATTCGCAAAACGGTTCCAGAGCACTCCAGACACCGGGAAAAAGTAGTTTAAGATCAGCGAGGGGTCCTCAGTTGAGAAGCGCGAGGCGTACGTTGTGGACAGAGAGGGTGCGTGGAGCCCAACTAAAAAAAATTCGCAAAACGGTTCCAGAGCACTCCAGACTTCGGGAAAAAGTAGTTTAAGATCAGCGAGGGGTTATCAGTTGAGAAGCGCGAGGCATACGTTGTGGGCGGAGCGTGCGTTGAGGAGAGCGGGGCCAGTGTTAGAAATTCCTCAAGCGGTTCCAGAGCACTCCAGGCACTCCAGACCTCCTCTGTGATACAGCCCGGCCTTGCGGGGCGTGGCTCCGTCGCGCCTACTGCATTCGTAGGTCAAATGCTGGACTAATACCCGGCTTTCCTCTCATCTGTCCACTTGATCAACGCTCCTTTCCACCATTTCATGCACCGTAATAGTGGTGTGAAATAATGTTGATCATCCGTTCATATGAAAGAAAACCCGGATACTAGGCGGGCATTGAAATTCTTGAAAAGGTAACCGCGATAGACCGCACGCTTCCGGCTTAGCCGTGCTGTATCTCAGAGAGAGGCGCCCCGGCGAACCCGCTGGTTACATACATACTAACAAAGAGATGAATGCCGGTTAGCACCACTGTCGGCGGTGATCTTTTGGGGTTCTTCGCCACTTGTATTCAAGATTAGAAGAGATCCACTCACCACAAAGCAAAACACATATGGTTTGTAGCAGTGGAAGGTAGAGTTTGTGAGCATGAAAGCAAATTCTCAAGCACATTTAATATTTACTATACCCCTCTCTTCAAAATTCAGACCACATTTGGATCGAAATTTTCTTCTAAGATAGATTGGGTCAGAACTCTGTTCTCCGATTAGTTAAGAGTTCGGCCCTCTGAAACGATTTTAACATCCGTTTGGAGCGGAATTCCTTGCTTTTATGCCACAGGTCACTTTGGCGCTTCCGCCCATAGAGCCTGCACTAGGCGTTTTCACATCAAGCTGGATGATACTCGTGTTCTGTGAGTCATCCATTCATGGGACAAAATCCTTGCCAAATCTACACACAAGGGAAAGTTTAGGTTAAACTATAGCCAGGATTTCGAATTACGGGACAGCAAACTTTAAGCAGTGCCAAATTTTCGAGAGAGAAACGCATCGAGAGGGTTTCAAATGGAATCGTTTTCTCAACTACGCAATATTGTGAACGTGTCCATGTCGCGCTCGGGTGAGAGGGGTCCCTGAACGCCAAAAGCGATACGATTTGTGTTTGAACCCGTCCAAACTTGATGAAATGACTTTGTATTGAAAAATTTACTAAGCTTCATCACTGCTACTATATTCAGCGTTTACAGGATTGTGAAGAAGTATGGGGTCTGTACTACGACTACTCCAAAAAATTGACATTCTTCCAACATTCCGTGATTTCCCGGCTTGTCATATATTATGTGAGTTGTGTTTTTTTCGTATACCCGTCTCATCTATGAATGTGATTCTATGATTAAATCTGGAGTGGATTTGGAGTCCAGTATACACTATTTTCTGTGGTGTAAGGCGCATTCATCTGCCATGTCACAGACACGCACGCGGCAACGCGCGTGAAAATTTCTAGGGACTGCCTCTTTTGCATATTCCAGTCTACTAACTGGTTTCAAAGACTTTTTTATTGAAATAGCCTGGTCCAGTAAATGGGTTCAAATGGGTTACGACGTAAACTTACTTTGAGAAAACTATTGCTCAGACACTATCCACCCTTTACTGCCCCAATCTTCCAAAATCATGCTAGTTTTTTACCGACTTTTCCTTCCATGGGATATGGGTGGGAATTTGTTCTTACGTGTAGTTGACATTGGATTTCTGAACTGGAATATCACTGCTTGGCCCCGCGCCAGAGACTTGGGCGCCAAAGTACCACAAATCACCGAATTCCCTGAAAATTTGGCCTGGGGTAGTTTGACCCCTGAACTTAGGTTGTTCGAAAAGTCCTGCGACACTTTGATTGAATTGTTCTAGAAAAAGACCAAAAATCATTTTGGATGTTTTTATCCCTGATTAGTGGAGACTGTCCTCTGGGGTTTCTGCACATGGGTATATCATGACTTTGTGGAAGTTTTCAAAGCTTAAAAGTCCCTCAGAGATCGAGGTACTTTTCGACCTATCCCATATTATGAGTTCCTGTAGGGCCACTCCGCCGTAGTCGAGGAAGCTAACACTTACGTTGTCTTGAGGAAGGATATCGCTTGCCATGGCAGAGGGTAGCTTTTGCATCAGCGCTTCCAGGCTGGACTTATTTAACTCGTAGTTAGGCAATGTATAGGTCGCCCACCAGCACAGAATGACGGCCCTTTACTCAAGCTTCTTGAGGCGCAGCCGAAGGTAACCACCAGTAAGTTGGCAACCTCTCTAGGCTCCACCTGACTGACAACTGCCATGCTTCTCCGCAATCTCGGTTATCGGAAAAATTTTTTGTGAAGGATGCCTCATGAGTTGGACCCGTCTGACAAGTCATACCGAATGACCGTGACTGAGTTTTCTTTTCCTTGTACACAGCGAAAGAACTTTTGTGAGATCTTGTGGTTGGTAGCGAGTGGTGGAGTCCTTGCGTACATCATGCACATGTCCCTCGCAGGATCTCTCAAACAGAAAAGTAGATTGCTTAGCCAAAAACAGATGTGCATGGGATAAAGATTTCAGTGTGTTATTGGTGGGACTTCAAAGCGGTATCACTGGATACTAGCACCGTTGTAAGGACCACAGTCCACCTTAATCGACTTCAAAATATGGATGACGTCACGCTTGAATTCATTCAGAAATACTCAATTTTTCTCTACTACTCGGCAATGCGAAGACCGCATGTGGGGATCAGGCTACGCCAAAAGATCATGGATTTCGATCAGAGAATGCGACCGTACCCAGGTTATTTAACAAAGTTCAGCCTCTAATTACCACCTCCTTTGGTCCCTATCGCATCCTTTAAAAAGCAAAAATTCCGAAAATCGACCTCAACTCGAGAATGAGGTCCACCTCTTCTTTTTATCATAGTTGCCGTAGTTCTATGAGAATGGAAATGAGAAGCTGTGCAAAAGAAGGGCACTAGTCCTAGTCATCAACTGCGGTTACCTTGTAGATTGGAGATGTCTTTTAGTGACGGAAAATTTAGTCCGAAAAATTTGGTCAAAGTGTCGCATTACTTTTCGAACAACCTAATACATCTGCATGGGTGCCAAGTCAAGGATATAGGAAGGTATGTTACCCGTGCACAGCGAGCTTTTCCTGGTCTGCACTTTTCACCGAGATTGTGATTCCTACCTATGCTAACAAGGGAAGAATGGTAGGTAAGTGGCCATTTGAAATGAGATGTATACCGACTGAAGGGTCTTTGGACGGGGATTACGAAACCGTCTTCCATATCTGCTGCGGACCTCCCAGAACAAAGTTACGGGGCCTTTTAGGGGGAGCATAGTGGCATTCAATACGAATTAGCGGCGTAGGGCCCCGCCATCCGTTGGGGCAGAGTGGCCTAGTGGATATTGTTGCAGGTCTCACGGTCACACTGTCGGGGTTTAGATCCTTGATGCGTTTTCTGTTTTGCATTTTTTCTACAATGGTCTCTGTGCATTAAAAAGCATTTTTGCATAACTCTTGTGCTCGAGAATGCCGCCAAAGAATGTTTCTGAACTAATGGAGCCATTGTGGACAACTCCATATAGAACATTCTTGGCTGTTGAATTGTCACGCGCCGAAGATTCCCACAGGTGCGAAAGCACCACTTTGGGATAAAACTTTTTTTCACACCATGTGAGTTATGAATGGAAGAACTCGCCTCAAAAAGATTTCTGGCAAGATTGTCACGTCAGACCCACGTCGTGGGAAGCCTTCTCAAGTATAGTCATGTTTGCCCGCGTGGTTTCGGGTCCAGCTATGCCGTTTGGAGATTAAAGCCCTTCTTCAAGGCAAGCACATTCGTTTGAGGGATTTTTTTGTACAAAAATAAGCTCCTTGAAGCAATAAGAAGAAAACAACAGCCAAGAATGGGCACTATTTACCCTTTACTGCCCCAATCATCGAAAATCTAATCAGTTTTGACAAACTTTTTTCCGTTTACAGAATTGGCCATCAGTATCGCATCTGGCGCTCGGCCATAGGCGCCGGCGCCAAAATACCTCAAATCACCGGCGCCTGTACCGCGGGCGCCAAGAGATTTTCGGCCAAGCGGATGTGTTATTCGTATTCAGGAGGTTAAACTACCCCAGGAGACAACATTCGAGCAAGTCTGTCCACGGAGAAAAGCTCGGTCAAAAACTGGCTCGATTCCGGATGATTGGGGCAGATAGGGTAAATGATTGCCCAAGGAATGTTCGACATGGAATCTTCCACAATGGCTCCTTTCGTTCAGAAACATTCTTTGGTGGCATTCTCGAGCGCAAGAGTTATGAAATGTTTTTTAATGCACAGAGACCATTGTAGAAAAAAAATTCAAAACAGAAAACGCATTAAGGATCCAAACCCTTGACAATGTGACCGTGTAAGGTGTGTCTGTGTCCTTTCCTTGTAAGGGTGATCCTCAAGAAAGGGAAGGACCACTACGGTAGGCAACCACAACCAACCGTAGAGTTCTTCCCTTTCTCTCAATGTCTTGTTTCGTCGTAGTTTTCTGAGTGCCCCAGCGCACCGGTTCTGTACTGGAGGCGCCTGTGACGCGGGCGCTGGGCAGTTTTATATCAAGCGGATGTCATATTCGGGTTCATTAGGTCGAACTTCCTTCAGGATAAGTTTAGCGAATGTAACACGTTCGCGGCGGCGCCGTTTCGTCAAAAACTCCCGTTTGTCGAGCGACGCGTTCGCGGCGGGCGACACTTAGGCAGTCATCCCGTTCATGGTTGCGCGCTCGCGACGGAACCATAAACGCCTAAAAATTCACGAAAGCCGTTTTTCGCCATTCTTTTTACATTTTCCCTTCTACAAGTTTTATCTAAGTTTCGGTAAATGAACTAGCTTTCTTGCCCTTTTTGATGTTCACTGGTACCGCACAAAGAAGATGTAGACTTTGATTCTTGTGAAAGTTCTTAGTTCCTCTTGTAAAAACCACTACTGCCTCACCTGGTTTCAAAAAATACACGAGAAATGTTCTTAGTATTACTTGTATATTATTTGTTTTATGATTTGTTCATAATTGCCAGTGAAAAGAAGAAAAAAACATCAAAAAACGAGCGAAGAGGCGCGTGTACTCCCAAGAATGCACGATTCGCCTAAAGAGGAAAGTTTTTGAGTATTTTTACACGCCTCTTCTAATGTGTGGATATTATTTCTCTATTGTTTGATTATTATTTATATCCAGCTGTTAGGAAAAGAAAATAAAATACAAAAAACCAGCGAATAGGCGTGTACTCCCGGGAGTACACGATTCGCCGAAAGCGGAGTTTTTTCGTGTACTCCCGGCGGCGTGTACTCCCGGGAGTACACGCCGCCGCGAGTGTTAAAGATTTGGAGAGTCTTGGCGTCGACGCCTGTGGCGGAGCGTCAGGCGTTCTCGGGCGAAGTGGGAGCGATATTTGTGAGTTTGGAAGGTCAAACTACCCATACAAACAAATTTTCAGCTACGTCCCCCCCCCCTTACTAGGGAAGGTCGTCAGGTCGAAGTGGCCATTTGTAATGAGATGTAGCTCACTAGACGTGGTTTTGGACGCTGATCTCGAATCTGCCTTCGAAATTTGCAGAACGATTCTCTGAACGGAATTATGAAGGTTTGTTAGAATTAAAATGAAGGAAACAGAGTCGAGCGCGGTTGCCGGCCAATTCGCATGAATAGCCGGGAAGCACCATCACGATCAACGGCGGCATGGTGTAGTGGCAATGGTCTTGCTTCGCGGGTATGCTATGAAGGGTTCGGATTTCTGGAGGGGAACTTGTTTTGCATTTTGTGGGGAATGTCTCTTTTAAGTCTAGAAAACACTCAAACGCCAAATGGGTGCCATATTCGTGTTCAGGGAGCAAAACTACCCTTGGGGACAGGTTTCTAGCCAGATGTGAGGTTTTGACCTAACTTTGAAAAGTCGAATGATGGTCACCAATAGTTCCAGGGCCAGTCTCTTGTCGATTGCTTGTCTTTGGACGGAATTTGCTTTTAGATACCAGGAAAACTGGAGCAGTAACAACATGAATGCGTAAGAAGTGGCAAG